>JAHDVE020003058.1:0-131619 GCA_022606495.2 Halesus radiatus | reverse complement strand
AACGGCGTTTGATTCAATTAGTTCAAAATAAAACAATCAGTAATCATTCGATTCGTTATTGACCTCAAAAAATCGATCCATTTTTTAAATGGCGTTATGTCGATTGTTCTTATGTCGATTGCGGGAATTGTCTCTGTTGACCTGTGGCCAGAGGTGACCTAATCCGACCAATGGCAGTCCGAGACCTTTGTAGACCTCTCTATCTAATGATGAATAGCAAAACTTGAAAAAAAAAACGCTAAGTATTTTGTTTTCATTTGATACGTAACTATATTATTGTGTTTCTGTTTGCAAAAAAACGTAAACAATAACCAGTAGTTCAGTCAGTAGAGACGTAAAAAGGCCTTTGCCTTGCAAAAGGCGGGGTAAGTCCTAAAAAAATCCTAGTTTTCGACATGGGTGACTTTTACGTTTTGCAGCCATCTTGGATGAAAGGTGCCAAAATTGTTTTTCCTAAATAATTACTCAACAATTGATCCTACGACAAAATTGTACAAGACAAAGTAAAAGAAGATGAAATTGCTTACATTTTGTGTTGAAAGATGATTTTTTTTTCTGCATAAAATCCCCAATTATGTATATTAACCCATATTTTTGCTGACTGGACTATAGGTACTTTATTTTTTGGTAGAATGACAGTGTTTTGGTGAAGCGACGATTAGAATTAATTGTTGTTAAGTAAGATTAAGTGTTTTTAATCTGTTACTAATAACCACTCAATATAATATCGTGTCAGTTACACACATCTGTCAGATTATAGAATCATGTAGAAATTTTCCCGCTTGACATTCAATTTCAAATAGATTCGCCGTTTTTGAACGTATCCCAAAATGAAATACTGTTTTTCAAAGCAGATAAAAGATTTTTTCCGATTTTAATATGATTTAATACATAAAACAGGCAATATGCCCAAAACTTACACACATGAATGTTTACATAACAATAATAATCAATAAGTCCAATAAACAACAACAAACACAAACAAATCTCGCAAGAATGATAATAAGAATGAAAAAGAAGTGAAAGGTCGAAAATATGTTATAAATTAGGTGGATAAAGTAACTCTAACCCGTGCTGATGGTACACTTATTGGTACTCAATAAAGGGCACCATCACATTATCAGTTTGACATTAATGGTAAAACTTTATTTTTAAATTGATTAATTGTGTCATTAAAAATGTCTATTTCATTATTGGAGCAGTGTATGGTATTGTAATTTTTTAATATCCGCGGTAAAGGAGAGAAATATCCCGTATTTGTATGATAGGTTTTAATTAAACAATGTCTTTTATCCTCCTTGTTGATTTTCTTGTTGGTGTATTAATGTTGATTTGTGATAAAATGTTTGGTGTATCAATTGATGCATGTATAATTTTGTACAAAAGGAATACAACAGAAAGTTTACGTCTGACTGACAGAGATTGTAGTTTATAGTGAGAAATTCGATCATTGTACGTTCTGAATTGATCAGATAAACCTGCAAGATATGCAATCACACGGGTTAATTTTCTCTTTTATAAACGAACCTATGCAAATAAAATTTTGAATGCGAACATATTAATTATTGTATTATTGACTCACCTTCTTTGTTGCAACTCATTCAGTTGTAAATGAATTGCTTTTTCCCCAATCAACACAATTAACTATTAATTGATAAACTAAAGTTTTTAAGACAAGATTTTTTGTGCATAGCGCAAAAGTAACAATTATTTTTATAAACAATAATTATTACCCTGAAACACTCATCCAAATTGAAAAAACCTTCAGGACTCGAACCTGCACCCTTCTGATTGCCGGCTGTTTCAGGCTAATAATTATTGTTTATAAAAATAACAATTAACTATGTTTACCATTCTCCGCTGTCCACAATATCGAGACTCGTTAACTCAAGCCAGGCCCTTGAAAATGTTTGTGCCAGTCTAAATGATTTTTGTCAGGTTTTACGAAATTAAACCCAGAAGCTTATCATTTAGTATGTCCAGAATCATGTACTATGCCAAAACCTTGTTCAGGCTTTGACTTGAATGTTCTTTCATAGTTTTGTCATTGTGTTACGTGCCGGTATTCAACCCCAATTTAAATACGCAACTCGTTCTTGGGGATCATTTAACTGTCCTCATTGGCTCGGGTCGTAGGTTTACTATAATAATCGCATTATGTATTCTGTGTAATTGGACTGTTCTCTAGCAATATTAGTAACGTTATTGTTAGACTGATAGTCCCATAGTAGGTACTGGTCGGTAAGTGATAAGACGCCAGGACGGGCGGGTCAAGGCGCCCCGACTTAACCTATACAACACACACAGAACAACACAACTGGATAGTACACAGTCAACAGTAATCTTCCACTAGTAACTGTGACCCTATAACATAATTATGTGTTGAACCATGTGTTGATGTAGATTTATAAATTTCCTAAGTCAATTAAAATTAATAAAACATGTTTTGTGTAAACCACTATTTAATATATAAATATCAACATGTTTCGGAAGCGAAGCTGCCCTAAAACAGGATACTCAATATATTTTGAAATATTTACAAGAATATATAAATAATAAACATAGTTCAAAACACGTGTATTCACAGCGCTTCACTCATTTTTAACACTGATAATTTAGACACTTGAGTGAAAACTTATTATTGGTTCAGTGTTTACATGCATTAATAATTATTGTAAACTGTTGATTTTCCAAAACAAGCAATAGAAGGAAAGAATAGACTAGAACAGGTAAGGAGAGCAAATAAGAAGTAAGTAGATAATGTAAGAGAATACACGAGCCAAGAAGGCCACGACGAAGCAAGACAAGGCGAGATGAAACAAGCAGATGCAAGAAGAAAC
Source organism: Halesus radiatus (assembly GCA_022606495.2). Lineage (NCBI taxonomy): Eukaryota > Metazoa > Arthropoda > Insecta > Trichoptera > Limnephilidae > Halesus > Halesus radiatus. The sequence continues at coordinate 128,779 of JAHDVE020003058.1, read as the reverse complement.
CATGAAACCAAGAAGAGCCAAGAAGAAGCAAGAAGAGAGAAAAGAAGCGCAAAGGTACAGGAGGAGGCAAGAAGAGACCACAATATGATCAGAAAACCCACGAAGAGACTAGAAGAAGCAAGGAGATGCAAGAAGAGAGTAAAATAGAAAAAAAATTACAGAAGCGAGAATCTGTAAGCAAAAAGTAGCTAGAAGTAAAAGGAAGCGGGAAGCAAAATATGAAAACCAACGCTCAATCATTTAATTTATTCCTTTACTTCCTAAATTCCAATATTGGCTTATTAGGTTTCCATGTACGAGTATACCGGTCGACTAAATTCCAACCTCCTTCCCATCCACAGAGCACGTGTTCCAGGTCCTAACGAATCAGTGCCCCCTGGTGCACCGGTCGCACCAGGACAGGAGTGCTCCTGGCTAGGGTGGTACAATCGTATCGTGTCTGTTGATTTTCCAAATATAATAATATAAAACAGATAAATAATAATGTAAAAATAGTCAAATTACAAACATAAACAAAAATTCACAATAAGTGATGAAAGTATGTAAGTAATTGCATAATTAAAAATGTACAAATAATTAAAATAATAATTATTACAATTTTTATTAATCGTATTCTAAATATAGGTATTAATATAGAAATAAATTTATATCTAACTATTAAAAAAAATGATTTTGAATAATATTTAATTGACTTTTACTCTTTTTCTAATTTCTAAAAATATAAATTTATCTAATTGTAAACCGGTTGTATTTGTACGTAAAATTTTCATACTTTATTTATGTCAAAAGAATGATTTGTTTCCAAAATACGGCTGGCAAATTCAGAATAATTATCATTACTTAACTCTAGTATAATATCTCGATATATAAAAATTAATGTTTGTCCGTCTGTCTACGATTTCCTCGACAATTACTCGACCGCTTTCGCTGAAAATAGCACAGTTTGTACTTATTAGTGCCGGGAAGGTTTAGACAGTAGTTTGAATGAAATCCAATGTGTAAAACTGTTGCTATAAATTAGCATGAAAAACATTGAACCCGCCATGTTGTATTGAGGTTAACTCATAGATATACCACTATGGTTAGCCACAGATTACATATTCAATAGAAGAAGGTTGGTTTCGGTAGAATATTTTCAAAATGGAAAAAACAAGTAGGTACCCACTTAAGAACTTTATTACTTAGATATATTTTGAAAAAATAAACGTTTGGAAAAAAATAAAAATTTCAAGTGAATGTTTCCTTGTTTGGAGAGAGTTACTTTCCCTGTCAAATCAATTATGGCACCCAAACGACAAAAGCATGAATTGACAACTTTATAACTTTATCAAAAAAAAATCCCGAAAATTAAAAAGTCAATTCAAGTTTTTTGGAGGGTATAAAAACTTTAAATGACTTTTCAAGTTTTCAGAGGAAGTTGGCGATATGTTCATATAAATTCGGAATGCTGTAACTCTAATTGTTTTTACTTTAAATATTATTTTTATGCTCATCTACTTTTGGATATAAAAATAAGATTGTGACAGACGTGTTTCATCCTAATTTTTAAAAGTTGTTGACACCACTGAGATGAAATGATTACCTAGCGAGATAAGAAGCCTTATCACTGTGCACAAGTGAGATTCGCATTAGTTTTAATCGATTAATTTGTTTTATAGTTTTGTTTTTCATATTTCTATAGCATTCCTAAGATGACACGTCTTTGTTAAATTTGTATCACTGTTCACATGAGAGATTCGCGTTAAATCAATCAAGTTAATTGTTTTCAATTATTTTATGGGTTTTTACAAATTCGTAATGTGGTACATCTTAGATAAGGGACCTTATTACTGTGCAAGTGCAAGATTTGCATTAATTCAATCAATTTATTTGTATTTTACTTTTGTTAATCATGTACTGCTCTATGTAAAACTCCATGTAAAAGCCCTATTAAGGTATGTTGTGAGGTTGAAGAATATGGGAAAGGAAAGGAGATGGAAGAGGAAGGTAGGGATGTACCTGACTATTTAGATCTCGTCTCCAAACATAGCTAAATCTATTTCAAACAACGTTTCGTGTCTGAATATTGGTCTTTCACCAGGGTGATACTAGAAGTATCTATCACTCGTTTTCCACTCAGTTTTATTAGAAACGACAGGGTATAGTCGTAAACAATTTTTTTTAAATTATTAATATTTCATAACTCTAAAGATCAACCTTATTTATTTGTTTGACCTTATAAAATAAAATTTCGCCTGCGGCGCTTTGTGCTTCCTGTGTTAAGATTCCTAGCGACGCCACCGACTGCAAAGTTAACCATGTCAATCTGTATGTACCACACCCCCTGCGGCCCGCTAAGAAATTGAAAATTCATAAATTGGTCCTTTGTCTAAAAAGGTGTAATTCACTGGTGTACTGAGTTGGATGTCCGACATCCAACTGAGTAGAACCATTTTTATCGCCCAGTGTCTCATCTAATAATATACTTCTATGCAGTTACGACATATCCTTGGACACTTGACCATAGACAATATTTTTAGATGCCTAATTCATTTGACCTTTGATGAAATTGACCAATAAAGAAGTAACGGAAGTTACACAAGTTAAAACAAATTTCGTTGGCTTAGAATTTTATTTATTTATTATATAACCAGTATTTGTTTGTGCCATGCCTTCTTCGGGTGTCCCCGACTTCTACCATTCGCTGCCCCGTCATCAGAAACGTGCATTTCATATAAGACACACAAGCACTGCCTATCCTACCTTACTCGCATAAGAATGTAAATGGTATCAAATTTACTCTACGTCGACACGGAAATGTTATGCGATAATGAGCCGTAAAGTTGCTCTCATTAGAGTACATTATCGCATGACGCTGCTGTATTCAGATGAAACCTTGTCAGTCCAAGGGGTCGACGTGTCAAAAGCAGGATATAAGTGTGCAAAATGATCTGCATGTCATATTCAAATGTTGACTGTGTTCTACACAAAAAGGTACATGTGTGCGCAATGCGCATTCAAGGGAAGACTCGTCTGTGTTAGTGCCGAAAAAGGCAGTGCCTTTTGGTACAAATTACAAATGTAGCAATCAGTGCCATCTGTTGGTACCTCTAATAATTAGTACAACATTACCAACGATTAAATTACCTTATTATGTTGTTTTATTTCTTGTGCGGTCGACAAAGTATGGATTTTTTTTTAATCTAGCAATTGGCTTGCAATATGAAGTGGTTATTTTGATAAACTTTTTTTAATAACAATTATTTCGCTGTTTTTACGACTGCCTACCCCGATTAAAAATTCTGTGCACGCCGCTGCCTTTACACTCGTTTCTCTGTTTTATTTTTATTATTTTTTGCATTATTTCCAGATCTTTAAATTTTTAATACTGTTATATATTCACCCTTCTGACCCTTGACTCTCTACCTACTTAACTAATTCCTAGCTATTGTTTACCTTAACCTTGACCTTAAAATACGTCACCCAGTACCCTTTTATTGTAGTAGCCATTAAAATAAATACCATAATAAACGTAATAAATGTTTCATGGTAATTTCTTAAATTGTTTTTTTTTTGTCATATTCTCTAAATTGTAAACTAACCTATTGTTCAATTTATTTTTTATAACTTATTGAAGTTGTGTAAACCTCATTGTAATATTTAATCATTGAAGAAGATAATATTAACACATCCCAAATGAACCACGAAACCGAAAAAAACAACACAAAAAAAAAGATTTCAGTCGCATCTGGGACTCGAACCCAGGACCTCTGCCTATTCGGGGTAACCGCTTAACCATCTTAGCTAATGAGACCAGTTAAATTTTACACCGATATCATACTTTAAGTTCAAGACTTGTTAATATTATCCTCCATTTTTTAAATCCCATATTATTGGCTGCTATCCTTAAGATGATTGCAAAGTTTCATCCCGAACTCAATTGCAATCGGAACAGAGTCTCGGATATACCTACCCGATTTTTATTTATATGAGACATATTGTTTCGTGGTTCATTTGGGATGTGTTAATATTAACTTCTTCAATGATAATCTATTGTTCTCGAATTTGAAAGACCCTTTTATCTATGCCCACCAACTTTCCAAATGTAACGGTGTAATTCTTTGCAAGTTACTTTATAAACCTCATGTTTCCTAAGTCCCGGTCTCATTCCTCGTACATCTTTGCTAGAGTACACTATGTTCCTAGTTCATAATTCTTTCATGTTACAATTTATTAAAATTCCCCAAACAAAGTATTTGACTATTATACTAAATCAACAACCCGAGCCAACAAGAAGATCAAATATCAATGCAAGTGAAGGTATAAAGATGGTCCCCAAGAACAAGTAATGTGTAAAAAACTGGTACGTAACAACAGTCAAACGTTTTAGCACACATACGCCTCGGGGATCTCATTTCTACAGCATTCAGTCTACTTCTATTCTTCCTCTGTCAGTTCCGTGCCTCACTTTCATCCATCAGGGTTGGTGCCGTGGTGTCGTGGTGCCTCGGTGCATTGTAGACTGCTGAATAACTTCATTGAATAACTTTTTTTAGAAGTAATTATTATCAAATGGAGTGGAAAATGAACCGAAGTTTAATATGTGACGTTTGAAATTAAAAACAAAAAAAAAACCAACCTAACCTAACCTAACAAAGAGGGCGTATGTGGGATTGGTTAAATGGGATTGAATAAAACTAGAAAAACGCTGTTAGGTTTTTTTTTATATATAAATACCTCACAAGAGTCCCAACTGCTCCCAACCGTCTGGAGCCAGTGAGACTATGGCATTCCCAATTGGGGAATGTTGTGAGGCTGAAGGTATTGGGGAGGGGAAGGAGAAGGGGAAGAGGAAGGTGGGGAATACCTGGCTATTCAGATCTGTCACCAAACACGGCTAAAAGCCATTTCAAGCAACGTTTCAATTCTGAATGGTGGTCTTTCACCAGGGCGATACTGAGAGTATCTTCCACTCTGGAACGTGCGCAAATATACTATATATTATTTAAAAATGAATTATAGGTTAGATGTGTTAAGGCTAAACGAAACGTATTACGCGCTATCAGGTGGCGCTAATTTGAATATTTTATAAAGAAAAAAAAAAACGCTTTTAGCACGTCATGCTTTTAAATATTAAATTAAAGTTCGTTCCCGGGTCTAAACACGGAATATGAATTGGAATAAATTGTTACCGTAGATTTAAAACTCAAGTCCCACAAGAAACTTTAAAAACACAATATTTTATTGTAAAACTAACATACGTTGTAAGTTTCTTTTAGGAATTGAGCTTTAAACTTACAATAAAAATTTATTCCATTTCATATTCCGTATGTAAACTCGCCAACAAACAATTTATCTCAATATTTAAAAGTGCAATTTTTTTAAATATTTGAATTAGAATTATCTATGAGCTCATATCATGTTTCGTTTAACTTTACGGTGAGGTTAGGTTAAATTTCATTACGTTACGCTAGATTATGTCAAATTTTATTGAGTTAGGTTAGGTTAGGTTAAATTTCATTACGTTACGCTAGATTATGTCAAATTTTATTGAGTTAGGTTAGGTTAGGTTAAATTTCATTACGTTACGCTAGATTATGTCAAATTTTATTGAGTTAGGTTAGGTTAGGTTAAACTTCATTACGTTACGCTAGATTATGTCAAATTTTATTGAGTTAGGTTAGGTTAGGTTAAATTTCATTACGTTACGCTAGATTATGTCAAATTTTATTGAGTTAGGTTAGTTTAGGTTAAGTTAAGTCAGTTAGCTATCATCTCTATAAATAAATAAATTTTCTAATAAAACTGTGTTCATCTGAAGCGACCTGCCAGCTGCAGGTAAGTATGTTTTTCTGTATCTGTTTGTACATAATTAGTTAAGAAATATTTGTACAGCGCCCTTGAGGTGATTTTTCACAAAAACGGCGCTATACAAATCATCCAATTATTATTATTATTAATTAAATTAGCAAAATCTTTAAAAAACAATTATTATATTGTTAAACAGACGACGATAAAACTCATTACAAATTAAACTAATATCGATAAACCGCCCCCTGTTGATATAATTTTCGGGTTAGTTTACAAACAGAACTAAACAATGGGTCGGGCAGCTCGGTGAGTAGATAAACTAGATGAACTTCTGAATGCTGTTATCACGACCGGACTATAGCCTATACGTCTATAGTCCGGTCGCATGCACGACAGATAGTAAGTATTGCCAATATTGCAGCTGATAAATAAAACTAAACTACTCGCTGCAGGAATATTAATGGTGATTCGTTAATGGTTTGAGGATTGTCTTCGCTCCATACACGGCAATTTTGCTTATTGACGAAGCCATTTAACCACAAATGAGCTTCATCACTAAACAACGATGTGCTCTATGAACTTGGCGAACAGATTTTTTTTTTTCAAAGTAAATTTCCACAATTTGGAAGCATTGTTCTGGAGTTAAACGATGCATGATGAATTGCCAAACCTTACTGAACAGAAATGTTAACACAATTTGACATTCTCAACTGTCAAACCATAGACAACAACCATCGAAACTTCTCATAAAAGCTCAAATTCTCAGCTAAAAAAAACACCCTATAGTACAGTAGCTATTAAAATAAGTATCGCATTTCAGAATTTAAATCTTTTTATATATAGGTCAATGAAAGTTTGTTTGTTTGTCCTCGATTTTCTCGAGAAGTACTGGACCGGTTTCGCTGAAAATAGCACAGTTTGTTCTTATTAGTGCCGGGAAGGTTTAGATTTTCTGTTTCCCCGTATGGGTAGGCAGAGAGGAAGTACCCCTAAACAACTCGGTCTTAGCACACATTCCTTGCTGCATTCACATTCATACATATTCACCTGTTATTCTGACTCTTGACACGGCCCGACTCAAGTATTTGGTTCACTCGATCGGGCCATCGGACGTCGCCGACTTCTTCTTCCTTTCACATTCACGTCATGTACTGTTCTTACACTCCTTGCCCAAACTATCAAAGCCTTCCTTTCTTAATCTTACTCATTGCGTTCACGTCAGCCTTGCATTATTTGGGAATCTTCGAAACACGAAATATCTATATATATATATATATAAATAAATGTTTGTCTGTCTGTCCTCGTTTTTCTCTAAAATTACTCAACCGATTTCGCTGAAAATAGCACAGTTTGTTTTTATTAGTGACGGGGAGGTTTAGGAGTAGTTTGATTCAAATCCAATATGTAAAACTGTTTGCTATAACGTTTTAAAATTAGTATGAAAAACATTGAACTCGCCATGTTGCATTGAGGTTACCCCATAGATATACCACTCTGGTTAGCCACAGATTACATGTTCAAAATAAGAAGGTTTGTTTGGGTAGAATGTTTTCAAAATTGAAAACACAAGTAGGTACATATTATTAGGACATGTTTTGTAAAAAATAAATGTTTGGAATGAAATGAAATATTCAAATGAATGTTTCTTTATTTGGAGATAGTTACTTGTCCAACTAATCTGTTGTTCTTGAATCTGAAAAACTCTTTTATCCGTACCCGCTACCTTTCCAAATGTAACAGTGCAATTCTTTTGTAAGTTCCTTTATAAACCTTATGTTCCTATATCGAAGCGCTCATTCCTCCTACACATTTTGCTAGTTAGTGCCTAGTTCATAATTCTTTTATCTTACATCTTTAAAAAAAAATTATATGAATACAGCACAACAGTCCCAACTGCTCCCAACCGTCTGGAGCCAGTGAGACTATGACGGCTATTCAGATCTGGTCAAAAACACGGCTAAAAGCCATTTCAAGCAACGTTTCAATTCGGAATGGTGGTCTTTCACCAGGGCGATACTGAGAGTATCTTCCTTTCTGGGGCGTGCCTTGCATTCTTTGCGAATCTCAACATTTTGACGCGATGACGGACTCTTGTGCGATATTCAAATGAAAAAAAATATTTAAAAAGGCTGATATGAGAGTAATGAGCAAGATTAAAAAAGGGACCCTTTAGTTTGGACATGTAGAGCGAATGAACGAAGAAAGGAGTGCAAGTAGAATAATATGACGCGAATGTGAATGGAAGAAGAAGCCGGAGACGCCTGAGGAACATTTGGCAAGATCAAGTGAATCAAATATTTGAGTCGAGACATGTCAGAAGTCGTAATAACAAAAGTGAATTTACGAATATGAATTAATCAAGAATTGTATGCCAAGATCGAATTGTTTGGCGGTCCGTCTTCTCTGCCGACTCCTGCGGAAAGCGGCGTGATGGTTCATTAGTTAGTTAGTCATCAAAAGGACCCAAAGATACCCAATCAAATGTAATATTAAACTTGACAATACTTTAAATCAGTTTCTATTTTAAATCATTGGCCTTAGCGATAACAACGCTATATTGACAATTTGTATTCATTTAGGTCTGGACGTTGTAAATCCTCAATCATTTATCACCAACGGGCGTTTATTGAACTTTTACAACATTCACTTAAGAGGAACGGCTGCGCGGCCTGTTTCATTCAAAACTTAATTTTGGATTTGATGTCAAAATGCTCACCTAAACCTAATGATATGTTTTTTGTTAACTAAAGGTTTAGCAAATATCTAGTACAGATTAGAGGTAATTTATTTATTTTTGTTTTACGTAATGAAATATAGGGCATTAAAGGAGTGGATCTTTCGCGATTTTATGGGAATCTTTAACAATTATTTGGGGGCTAATACCCCTTCTGCTTTTGATATTATAATAAAATTTAAAATAAATAAACAAATAAAACTGTATTAATTGATAAACTAAAGTTCTTAAAAACTTAAGACAAGATTTTTGTGCATAGCGCAAAGGGTAACAAAATAAGCCGACGTAGCTCAACGGTAGAGCATCTGACCGGACATTAGAAGGGTGTGGGTTCGAGTCCTGCCGGCGACATTTATCTTTGCTCGGAAAGGTTTTTTTCAATTTGGATGAGTGTTTCAGGCTAATAATTATTGTTTATAAAAATAAATAAAACTGTATTCAAATAAGCATTATGGTGGATTATAAATTAAATTAAAAACCACCAATTTACGTTGGAACACAAATTTTCCATACATAATTTAAAATATCAACCCGAAAAAACTTTTGTTTTTTAAATGTTTTTTTTTAAATATTTTTATTTACGTGATCACATTTACATAGCAAATAGTATATTTAAAAAAAAATACGTTAAACCCGCAAATAATTTTCTATGTTGCGTCTAAAATTATGAAAATTATTTTTTTTTCGTGGCATATACTTCGTAATTGACGGATTTAACGGCCTCCATGATCGAGGGGTAAGCCTCTCGACTACGAATCCGAAGGTCGCGGGTTCAAATCCCGGCGTGCCCAAGTAAATTTTATTTAATTAATTTGCGTTGTTTCACAATTAATTCATTTAAAAATAATATATAGTATATTTGCGCACGTTCCAGAGTGGAAGATACTCTCAGTATCGCCCGGTGAAAGACCACCATTCAGAATTGAAACGTTGCTTGAAATGGCTTTTAGCTGTGTTTGGTGACCAGATCTGAATAGCCAGGTATTTCTCCACCTTCCCCTTCTCCTTCCCTTCCCCAATACCTTCAGTCCCACAGCATTCCCCAATTAGGGATGCCATAGTCTAAAAGTCTCCAGACGGTTTTGAGCAGTTGGGACTCTTGTGCGGTATTCATTTAAAAAAAATAACAATAATTTAAAACAAAAATAAATAAAATACTTTTCATCCGCGCTAGATATTTAATAAACCTTTAATGAATAAAAAAAAATCATTCGGTTTGGATGGGTATGTTGGGCTCTAATCCAAAATTAAGTTATGTATGAAACAGGCAGCGCAGCCGTTCCTCTTAACAGCTGTTTTAAATTGGTTATTTGAATCTAAATATTTATTTATTTTTCACCAAATTAAGATAACATTGATTAACAAAAATTAACAAAATAATTTTATCCCTATGGAGATTGCAAATAACTAAATATTACATTAATTTTATCTTTTTTTATCTATTGTAAAGGATTTGTAATGACGTTAACATTAGCTACTCAATTGATATTTTTTATCTCTCTTTCATATCTAATCGTGTTCTAGACATTGCAATCTAATTTTCTCATAGTAGAAACACAATATATATAATTTATATTTGAAAACGAATTGTCTGTCTGTCTGTCCTCGATTTTCTCGAAAATTACTCGACCGATTTCGCTGAAAATAGCACAGTTTATTCTTATTAGTGCCGGAAAGGTTTGAAGAGTAGTTTGAATGAAATCCAACATGTAAAACTGTTGCAATAACGCTTTAAAATTAATATGAAAAACATTGAACCCGCCATTGTATTTAGTTTAGCCCATGAACATACCACTCTGGTTAGCCACCGATTACATATTCAAAAGAAGAAGGTTCGTTTTGGTAGAATATTTAAAAAATGAAAATCCAAGTAGGTACATACATCAGAACCTTATTATTTAGATATATTTTGAATTTCAAATAAAAAAAATTGTGTCATTGTTTAGAGATAGTGATAGTCGTCGTAAGGCATTACTTTCGCCGTCAAATCTAGTATGGCTACAAAACAAGATGCAAGAATTCACAACTTCGTAACTTTATTAAAAAAAATCCCGAGATCAAGGCTCAGATCAGGTATGTTATGCAACATTTATGAATTTCTGTCTGTTCGTCTGAAAGTTACAAGGATTTTGATTTTGAATATGCATTGAAAATTGCGCTTGTATTGGAATAAATCACAATATTACTCAACTAGGCAATAAACAATACGTAAAATGTATATTCACTTCAAAGTAGTCAATAATGGTTTCTCTCTTTTAAAGACAATATTACGAGTCAAACAAAGATGCACCCTACCGAGTATAGATTCCTAAGGAGTGACGGCTTGGCCTCGCTTGAACTAACGCGAACGGAATCGCCGCGGGCATTGAGGAATGAATTAGGAACTTCTGAATAGTGTCTCGCAGTGACTTGACTAACTTGCGCCCCGCGGATCTAGTATGGACAGACTCGATATCGACGGACCAGAGACATAGTAAATACGATGTCACAACTGAATACGGAATACGAACTGCGAAAGCGAATATGTGCTGCTCAGAATTACTGGCTGTGAATTTATTTATTTAATTCAATTTTGCCCGTGTCAAATCGAATCAAACGAATCAAACGGGTCGTAGAAACGACCAAGGGACTAACCTGTCGAATATCTTTTATTGATATACCGGTAGAACAAGGACAGTATTATGACGCCTGTGTTATAAAGATTGCAATCCGTGAATCTATCAAACGGACCTGTTACTGCACAGAGAGTCAAGTATTTTAGGGCTCCAGACCAGAGGTGACTGCTAAGAAGATTTTTGTCTTTATTGTCTGTGAAAAGGTAAAACGATGGGAGAGCGTAATGGGCGTGTCAAAGCGCTCAAAGTTAGGTTAATTTTACCTTACATTTAGTGAAATTTGATCTAAATTCTTTCTTGAACGGATAATCAATTTCGTTAGCCTGTTCGGGGACTACGAGTCGATAGGTCTTACGCAGCTGACGACATCAGTTTTATTTCTAATCGGCATAGATAGCATTTCTAGAGATTATCTCTGTTCAGTGTTTCTCGCTATCTAATCGGGTGCAGACAAAATTATCTATTGTTTGTACGAAATATTGGAATCCATTATTATTTAATAATTTTGATTATCTGTCTGTAAAGGGTCCGAGGGGGCTGTAAAAAGCTTGCCAGTGATTCCCGTTGACAGTAGTTGATATCGGCAGAATGAGAACGTGTCATTCCAACGACACAAAATTTTTTTGATAGCATTTTTATGCGATAAATAACTCACTAACAGTAGCGTACAGTCCATAAAGACTGAAAAGCTGTGCCTAACCTCAAAAAACCTTCCTCAGCTAAAGGTTTTACCCTTTTCGTGAATTGTCGGTTTTGTAGTTTCCAACACTGCCACTAGAGTAAGGACTAAAAGGAAAGAAAGTTTTTTTTTTTTAAATGTGACAGCATGAATAGAAAAATTTGATAAAACTACACACTGCTTACCTTTGGTCATAAAGAAATGCACGCCACTGTTCAATAATTATACTAATAATAGTCAGGTACTTCCCCACTTTTCCCTTCCTCATCTTCTTTCACTCTCCACTACCTTCAGCATTCCCCAATTGGGGTGTCATAGTCTCACTGGCTCCAGACTGTTGGGAGTAGTGGAGACTCTTATTCGGTACCTACTAAAAAATAAACAAAATAACGGGATCCACTTCGTAAAATTCGAACGAAATCACGCACTCCTTATGCAGGTAGCGATAAGGTTGAAATTCCCGCCTAACATGCACTGATTTACGCAAATTTACGTCATCGAAAGACGTGTTTTATTTTATTTTGTAATTCAGGCATAAATATTAAATGTTTTTCAGGCATATTCTAAAAATCTTAATTTGGCACAATGGACAATATAAGAAAAAAGGTTCGTAAATAGGAAATTTTCCACTGTGAACATTTTTTTTTTATGTCTGATATTTTATTTTTTTCTAGGTTTTTAAAAAGACTCACCATAAAAATTCCCCGTTAAACGAAATACCAAGATGTGTTCTACTTGCAGTATTTAATTAAATCGTCTACGATATTTCTAGTTCATCAGTTTTTCAAATTGAAAACACATGATTTTGTATTACTTCCCATTGCATCGCCTTGACTTATTCCAAGCACACTATGATTTGTAGTCGAGTTTTGCGGATTCGATTATCTCCCGAGTAGGTTTAATACGGATTTTTAAATTTATTGTATAGGGCCTAAGCTATGGGCGTCGGACGCTGGACGCTCGAACCGAATGAATTTTTGTACATTTTTTTAAAAATTGATTTCTGATCTCAAACCAAATGGAAAGTAATTCCAAGAATGTGGCCCAGTACATTGAAACATCTCTAATCAAATTTAGTAGCGTTCGTACGAGAGGGTTCAACCAGTAAATTGGCCACATCAGACTTGGCCGATCTGAGCGGAGTGCGATTGTCCCTCACGAGATGGTGCCAGCCCACAGTGCCTTGTATACCATAAGACAAATTTTAAAGCGTCTCTTTCCGTGACTCTGTGCCAGTGTAGGTAGTCACGTAGAAGAGGAGTGATGTGACAGTATTTGGTGGCACCGCATACTAGAGGAGCTGCTGTGTTGAACACTCCTTGCAGTCTGTTCAAATGTACATTAGGCAGACCAGCAAACAGACTATTGCAGTAGTCCAGTCTGGAAACTACAACAGAATTTATCAGAGTCTCAGCAGAATCTGTTGGGAGACACCATATGGGTTTCAATAAACGTTGAAACTTAAATTCCAGTATATGTCGTTTTTTTTTCTAAAGATAGTTTTCATAATTAAAATTATTTTCAAAGTTTCGATTTTTCAAACTCTCCAAATCTTTTGCTGGTCGGTTTTGAGGTTAGAATGTCAAATTTCCGAACAACGATGAGCTTTACCGTACATAATTTTATATTCTGTTCATTGTAAACCATAACTAAATAGTAATAAAATTATGTACCTTTTTAGAAACTTTAACTCAAAGAATAATAGTATTGAGTAATAACATTATCATAATATTCGTATTAATAATTGATTTTCTCATGAACAATCTAATTTAAATCATTAATAGTACACAACTGCTGACCCTGTACAAATCGCAAGTGCGCCCCATTGTAGAATTTGGCAGCCACCTCTGGTCGGGAGTCCCAAAATATCTGAAAAAAAACCTCGACTCTGTGCAGAAACGGGCGGTCCGTTTGATAGATTCGCCTATCTTAACAAACGGGTTGCAATCTTTGGAGTACAGACGTCAGGTGGGAATGCTGTCCTTGTTCTACCGGTATTTTAATGGAAGATGCTCCGAGGAACTAGCGTCATTGATCCTTTCGGCACCGGTGCACAGTGGGGAAACACGCCAAACGCGCGCCCAACATTTGCACACGGTTGATATTTGTCACATGAGAACGGGTCGCTCCTACGATTCATTCTTGTGTTCAACAGCTCGGCTGTGGAATGATCTGCCGGCCTCTGTGTTTCCTCCATCCTATAACATGGGTCTCTTCAAGACCCAAGTTCACTCCTTCCTATCCTCTAAAAGATCCTCCACACAGCATCCCCAAAGATGATATAGGCCTTAAGGGAAATTATTTCCTGCTTGGTCTCCTGTGTGGAGTTACTGTAAAAAAAAAAAAAATACTTTTAAGTCATCCAAATTAAGATTAAATTTCTCCAAAACTAAAAAAATACTTATTTAAAATACAAAACAAAATGGTCCGTGGAAATCAAAAAACAGAATACACACGTGACGTCAGATGTTCCAAATGCGATGGTACCAACATAACAAGGTGTTTTGATGAGATAGTTGGTTTTTCACTTTTTAATGAACGATTTATAAATTCTACTTATAATTATAAATAATAAAAGTTATATATTCAGAATCGGGGTTTGCTGATGTATATATGAATATATATATTGTTTTTATCATTGAAGAAGATAATATTAACATATCCCAAATGAATCACGAAACCGAAAAAACAACAGAAAATAAAAAGATTTCAGTCGCTTCTGGGACTCGAACACAGGACCTCTGCCTATCCGGGGTTACCGCTAACCGTAAATATTATAATGAGGTTTACAAACTTCAATAAGTTATAAAAAAATAAATTTAATATTTCTTTCCGGACTTGTAAAAATAATAAATAAAAATCGGGTAGGGATACCCGAGACTCAATTCCGATTGCAATTGAGTTCGGGATGAAACTTTGCAATCGTCATAAGGATAGCAGCCAATAATATGGGATTTATAAAAATGGAGGATAATATTAACAAGTCTTGAACTTGAAGCATAATATGGTCTCATTAGCTAAGTTGGTTAAGCGGTTACCCCGGATAGGTAGAGGTCCTGGGTTCGAGTCCCAGATGCGACTGAAATCTTTTTATTTTCTGAAAACTTCAATAAATTATAAAAAATAAATTGAATATATTTTTATATCCATAATATTTTTCACTGGAGTTGCTTATTGTCAAAAATACACTAGAACTTAAATAAAAAATATTTATCATCAGTGCCTTGCAATCGTCCATTTGGAGTTCACTGTCACCAGTTTGGGTTATTGCCAATAAATGACTTCACGACTATCGTAAAGGAGTTTGTTGACTATCAAACATAAGCGATACAGAAATGTTTCTGGAAGGACGAGTGCACTCTTTCAGGGCACTTCTCCGCCACCGCATGGGATGTCTATGGTGCAGAGTATGCCAATGGATGGAGTCTCTCTTGACGGCCCTTTGGAGACGGGAAATCATCAAATATCCACCATAAATTTGTTAAATTTCCTTTTCTCTCGTAGTGAATGAACTTATTTTGTATATTTTACTGAGTAATTTTTTCTGTTTTTCTTTTTTTCTTCCTCTTATTTAAAGTAACTATTGTTATTTTTGTTTGTACTATTATCACTTATGGAACGTATTGCATTGCACTACCCCTGCATACCTTCTGGAATAAAGAACTATTATTATTATAACCAACTAACTAACTAACTAACCATCAAGCTGTTTCTCCGCAGGGGTAGGCGGAGAGGACGGACCGCCAAACAACTCGATCTTGGCATACACTTCTTGTTTCATTCGCTTTCATACAACGTCTCACACATTCTCTTCTGTTATTCCGACTTCTGACATGGCCCGATTCGAGTATTTGATTCTCTTGATCGTGCCATGTCTTCCTCGGACGTCCCCGGCTTCTTCTTCCATTCATATTCGCGTCATACATTCTCCTTACACTCCTCTCTTCGTTCATTCGCCCTACATGCTCAAACCATCTAAGCGTCCCTTTTTTAATTTTGTTCACTACGCTTACATCATCAGCCTTGCATTCTTATGAATCTCAATTCTACAGCATTCAGTCTACTTTCATCCTTCTTCTGCCAGTTTCATGCCTCACTGCCATACATCAGGGTTGGTATCAGCACTCCATTGTGGACTGCTAGCTTCGCTCCTTTAGACAACTTTTTGTTTGCGCCAACCGCGTTCAGTCCTCCGTAAATTGAGTTTCCTGCATTCACCCTTCTTTCAATATCACAATCAGTCTTTCCATCTCTCGTAAACATACTTCCCATCATTCACAAAACTATATTGCACACCGTTTTCGTACTCTCTCTTTCAAACACCATGACTTTAGACTTACTTACATTCATCATTAGCTCATTATTCATACATACTTCGTTCTTCCTAGATACTAGGGACTGTAGATCTTCTATACTCTTATTATAAGGTAATATAAATAACCTCCGTTTTAACGTTTAATTGTGGTTTTAGCCGATTAAGAGATTAGCATTAATTAATCATGAATAATCGTAAATTAAATATTGTCTTCGGGAAGAGTTCACGTCGATAGTAAGTATATTTCTGTCGGGGTAATTGATAGGTTATCTGATAAAGTTGTTATTGTCACGTCTCTGCCGTGTGACAACGCGCCGGGGTCAAAAGGTCGTACTACAAATACAAATAGTAAGTAAGATCCATTGCTAATTAGAAAGTTTACAATAACTGCTGTGAATTAGAAGTGTCAACACTAGGGGTGTGTAAAATAACGCGAAACCGTTGTTCGTAACTGTTTGAGTTCCGAAACGATTGGAACTGTTTCGCGGATTTTGGGCACAATATTTCCTCTCTATATTGATGGTAGAAAAGGATGCAAGGCTGATGTGAGCGTAATGATGAGATTAAAAAGGGACGCTTGGATGCTTTGGGCGTGTTGAGCGGATTCATGAAAAAAGGGTGTAAAGAGAGTATAATGCGAATGTGAATAGAAAAAAAGTCGGGGACGCCCGAGGAAGACGTGGCCCGATCAAGTGAACCAAATACTTGTGACAAGAGTTCCAGCTGCTCCCAATCGTCTGGAGCCAGTGAAACTATGGCATCCTTAACCGTGAGGCTGAAGGTATTGAGGAGGGGTAGGATATGGGAAAGAAGGGAGGTGGGGAAGTACCTGGCAATTCAGATCTGGTCACAAAACACGACTAAAGCCGTTTCAAGCAACGTTTCGCGTCTAAATGGTGGTCTATCACTAGCGCGATACTGACAGTATCTACCACTCTAGAACGTGCCGCAAATAACGGGTGTTTTTTTGGCTGCATGAGAAGTTTCCATGGTTTATTTTTTTTATATGAATACCTCACAAGAGTCCCAACTGCTCCCAACCGTCTGGAGCCAGTGAGACTATGGCATTCCCAATTGGGGAATGTTGTGAGGCTGAAGGTATTGGGTGGGGAAGAGGAAGGGGAAGAGGAAGGTGTGGGGAAATACCTGGCTATTCAGATCTGGTCACCAAACACGGCTAAAAGCCATTTCAAGCAACGTTTTAATTCTGAATGGTGGTCTTTCGCCAGGGCGGTACTGAGAGTATCTTCCACCATGATTGTTGTCTATGGTTTGACAGTTGAGAATGTCAAATTGTGTTGACATTTCTGCTCAGTAAGGTTTGGCAATACATCATGAATCTTTTAACGCCAGAACAACGCTTCCAAATTGTGGAAATTTACTTTGAAAAAAACAAAATCTGTTCTCCAAGTTCATAAAGCACTTCGTTGTTTAGTGATGATGCTCATTTCTGGTTAAATTCCTTCGTCAATAAGCAAAATTGCCGTATATGGAGCGAAGACAATCCTCAAGCCATTAACGAATCACCATTACACCATTAAAATTGACTGTTTGGTGCGGTTTACACGCTGGCGGCATCATCGGTCATTATTTCTTTCGAAATGAGGAAGGAACTGGCGTTATGGTGAATGGCGAGCGCTATCGAGCCATGCTGACTGATATTTTGTTTCCAAAAATTAATCAGCTAAACATCGTCGACATTTGGTTCCAACAAGACGGCGCAACTTGTCATACAGCGAACTTTACCATCAGTTTATTGCAAAATCAATTTGGTGACAACTTTATTTTCAGAAGTGGTCCAGTTAACTGGCCCCCTCGTTCGTGCGACTTAACGCCTCTCGATTACTTTTTATGGGGCTATGTTAAGTCATTGGTTTATGCCGACAAACTAGCAACTCTTGAAGCATTGGAAGCCAATATTCAATCCACCATCGACGCCATACGGCCAGATTTATTGGAAAAAGTAACATTCCAATAATATTTCTCTCTTGTATTATTATTTAAAGTTCTCAAGCTCTTAAAAAAACACTCTATATACTACATATCATTTTAAATGAATAAATTGTGAAATAACACAATTTTATCACATAAAATTTACTTGCGCACACCGGGATTTGAACCCGTCACCTACGGATTCGTAGCCAAGGATCGTAAGCACTCAACCACCGTTAGATCATTCGTAACTCGGGAATATTTGTCTCTGTTGAAAAAAAAAAAAATATATATATATGGAATTAGTCATCTAGAAATGTTGGGCACGTGTTTAATTATTTTCCGAAAAACAATGAATAGTCTAATATGAAGACACGCAATGCTCGTATCAGTTTAATTCCACTTAATGCCTCTCACGCCTTTAGCTGTAGCAAGATATTGACAGTGATAAAAATAAATATTATTTATTTAACAGCCTTGTGTCATCATCTTATATGTCATCGCGTAATTCCGATAAATCGATACCCAAAAACCGAAATATTTACCATGCCCACAGACAAACCAATCTATTGTTCGCAGTGACGTTCCAATGAAAACTGATCTGATGTTCTCTGTTTCTAAACATGCATGTCCGACCTTAAGAGGAACGGCTGTGCGGCCTGTTTCATACAAAATTCAATTTTAGATTTGAGGTCAAAATACTCAACTAAACCTAATGATATGTCTTTTTAATTAAAGGTTTCATAAATATCTAGTAGATGAGAAGTATTTTTTTTTTAAATTATGAAATATAGGCCATTTAAGGAAATTATTTTTCCTAATTTTAGAGCCACATTTAACAATTATTTGGGGACTAACGGTGATTTAAAAAAAATAATTTTACCCCGTCTGCTTTGAAAATATAATGAAAACAGGCCGCGCAAGAGAAAGGGAGACGGGACGGGTATTATTATATGAGGACCGTCATTTGGTTCCTAATACGGAACAAATAGACTCGGCAGGTTAATTTAAATTCCTTCAAATTAGATCTCGACAAAACAATGCCGAAAGTTCTTCTCCAGTCCATTTTATTAAAAACCTTCAGAAGTGTATCCAGCCTTGCTCGGGATTTTTAATTTTTTTAAATAAGTTAGGTAGTTGTGAATTCTTGTTTGTAATTTACATCTACTATCTTTAAACAATATATATAAAAAAAAAAAAAAATATATATATATATATATATATGAAAAGATTAAAATATATATATATATTTTTTTATATATAAATAAATAAAAAACATTTTTAAGTAGGTTATTCGACCCAAACAAACCTTCTGTTGAATATGTAATCTGTGGCTAACCAGAGTGATATATATATATGGGGTAACCTCGATAAAACATGGCGGTTTCAATGTTTTACGTACTAATTTTAAAACGTTATAGCAACAGTTTTACAAATTGGATTTCATTCAAACTACTCTCTAAACCTCCCCGGTACTAATAAGAACAACATTCCCGAATATATATAAAATTACGTAAAAACCTCACCAATGCAGTGGGACTATAGCATACTTAATTGTGTAGGCATATTGTTAGGCTGAAGGGAGCGGGGAGGGGAAGAAGATGATAAAAGAGAAAGGTTGTAAAGAAGGTGCAAACTCCATTAACGGAGGACTGAACGCGGTTGGCGCTAACAAAAAGTTGTCCAAAGAAGCGAAGCTAGCAGTCCACAATGGAGTGCCGATACAAACCCTGATGTATGGCAGTGAGTCATGGAACTGGTAGAGGAAGGATGAAAGTAGTCTGAATGCAGTAGAAATGAGATCTCTGCGACGAATGTGTGTCAAAATCATGTATGATCTTGTGAAAAATGTTGAGATTCGCAAAGAATGCAAGGCTTATGTAAGCGTCATGAGTAAGATTAGGAAAGGAATGCTTAGATGGTTTGGGCATGTAGAGCGAATGAACGAAGAAAGGAGTGTAAAAAGAATGTATGACGCGAATGTGAATGGAAGAAGCCGGGGACGCCCGAGGAAGACATGGCACGATCAAGTGAATCAAATACTTGAGTCGGGCCATGTCAGAAGTCGGAATAATAGAAGAGAATGAAACGTTGTATGAATGTGAATGAAGCAAGAAGTGTATGCCAAGATCGAGTTGTTTGGCGGTCCGTCCTCTCTGCCCACCCCTGTGATGGTTAGTTAGTTAGTTAATTAGTAAATAAGGTAATTAAATCTGTCTATTCATATCTATTCACCAAACACGCTGAATAAACCAATTTTAAGTAACAACGTTTTTTTTTCTGAACGGTGGCGGTCTTTCACCAGGGCGATACTGAGGGTATCCAAAACTTAGGAAAAAAATCACTAGTTTTATTTGAAGCACGTCAAAGCGCACGTACAGTAAATAAAAGACGCTAAAAATCACGCTATAAAACTTGCAAAGTATAAAAGACTTAATAATGTCAACAAGTAATAAATATTGGCGACTATGATAATATTTGCAGGGAATTTGCTAGAAATTGCAGCTATAATAAATTATGGACTGCGTTCAGACTAGTAGGAAAATAAACTTATGATTGCAAACGCTATAGACATTTTTATATGTATACCACTGGCTGGCTATTCGCTTAAAGCCATAAAGTCCAATGCGACACAGTGTAGATATGGATTTAATTCAATCTACGCGACTTGCTAAATGCGATTCTGTCAAAACAAATCAATAAGGAACTCCGCTGAAAAATATAATGACTTAAAAAAAATATATAACTTTATACGTAGAATTTATAAACGTTTTTTTTTTTTTTTTGATAGAAAGCAGTCACTTTGTGGTTAGACATATTTAATGAAAATAAAAGAATAACTTTGTTTATAACCACGAGAATTTTATTTAATTTTATTACGACCGACCGGTTTCGCTTAACATAAGCATCTTCAGGGTACAAAAATTAAACTGTTTTTTTTTTATTTTTATAAGTGAGTCATGGAACTGGCAGAGGAAGGATGAAAGTAGTCTGAATGCCGTAGAAATGATAATCTCTGCGACGAATGTGTGGCAAAATCATGCATGATCGTGTGAAAAATGTTGAGATTCGCAAAGAATGCATGGCTTATGTAAGCGTAATGATTAAGATTAAGAAAGGATGGTTGGGGCATGTAGAGCGAATGAACGAAGAAAGGAGTGTAAAAATAATGTATGACGCGAATGTGAATGGAAGAAGCCGGGGACGCTCGAGGAAGGCGTGGCACGATCAAGTGAATCAAATACTTGAGTCGGGCCATGTCAGAAGTCGGAATAACAGAAGAGAATGTATGAGACGTTGTATGAAAGTGAATGAAGCAAGAAGTGTATGCCAAGATCGAGTTGTTTGGCGCTCCGTCCTCTGCCCACCCCTGCCGGGAAACGGCGTGATGGTTAGTTAGTTAGGTAATTAGTAAACGTAAAAATTAAACTGTTTTTTTATTTTTTATTAAGTTTATTTTTTGTACCCTGAAGATTCTTATGTTAAGCGAAACCGGTTGGTCGTAATAAAATTAAATAAAATTCTCGTGGTTATAAACAAAGTTATTGTTTTATTTTAATTATAAATCGTTATTTAAAAGGGAGTAAAAATCAGCTCATCAAAACGCCGCGTTATGTTGGTACCATTGCATTTGGAACATCTGACGTCACGTGAGCGTTCTGTTTTTTGATTGGTACGATTTTTTTTTATTTTTCGATGTTGTTTTGTATTTAAAACATGTATTCTTTCAGTTGTTTCATTGTTGTTCAATATAAACAACTATTATTCACGTTAGAAATTAGAGTATTCATGATCAAACCAATTATTGATAATGTTAATGCTCAATACTATTATTATTCTTTGAGTTGAAGTTTCTAAAAAGGTACATAATTTTATTACATATATTTAATTATGGTGACGAAACATGTAGATATTTATGTATATTTATGAAGTGGTGAAAACAAAGTGTATTTTGAATTCATTTATTAATAATGACGCCACAAAGCGTGTTCCAATCGTTTGAAGAAATTATAAATCATATTATTTTATAACATGAGATCACTTCCTCGGCTGGGTAAGTCCCCCATCACGACACGAGCAACATTTTCTGCTTAGCTTGATGATGTAAATAATAATAATATTAATTTATTTGAAACACATTATTTAACAACAAAATTTAAGAAAGCTTTGACTGCCCAACTAGGAACAAATCCCGTTTTAGGACAGTCAAATTGACAAGTTTAGTTCATATTAAGTACCATTATACAAAAATAGAAGGGAAATGAAGCCAGTATGGTAATATAATATATCTAGAAAAAAGTATAATAATTAAGTAAAATGAGATGCGAAGAATAGTACAAAAAAAACAATCGTGTATACCAAATAATTTGAGTATAGTATAATAGTTAAGTACTTATGAAGAGAAGAGAAAAACAAATATTGTATAGTAAACAATTATGTATATGTGTTTGATAGGTACTGGTTGGTTCTATGGGGAAAAATGCGTTTAAAATTGAGAACTAAAAAAAATAATATTATTGATTAACATTCATAAGTTGCGTATCATTCAGCTTTATGAGCCGACGACGAAACTCAGGGATGCAGCCCGAAGAGGATACATAAAATAGTAAATAACATACGGTAGACGCTCTCATATCCGGCGCCGCTTTAACCGTCCCGCCGCTTTAACCGGCCTCTTCTAGGAATGCCTCGCGCCCAAAATGAAGATGTAAATGTTCGTAAAAAAATGGCGTGACTACGCTTTTAAAAAGTCGATTCAACACAAGAAGCAGCAGAAAATAACGGAATTGTTAAATTTGTTTTTGAAATTTGAATTGTTATTGAATTTTGTAGGCATACTTTTAAAAAAAATTGATGTGTGGCTTTTTTTCTGTATATATTTTTTACAGTTTGTGAAATGTTAATTTTTAATGTGTGAGTTTCTAATACAGAATAAAAGTTCTGTCTTCTTAGTGTTTTGAAAAAATTGTGCTTTTTTTCATCCTTGCGAATGTGTTATTCACTACCTTCTCTTTAACCGGCTTTTTCGTTATCCGGTCCCTGGGTCGGTCCCGTCAGGGCCGGTTAAGAGAGCGTCTACTGTACCATATATATGAAGAAATATAGTCGAGTTATTCGTAATTCGGGTATGTTGATCTTTCATGAAAAAAAAACATTAATGTAACTTATTGAAGCCTATAAACCTCATTGTAATGTGCTTTGTCTGTGTCTTTTCGGGTTCATGTTTCGATTGTTGTTAATATTATTTTCAATGATTGAAAATATATTTCACAACAGATATCCCACCCGACGTCTGTGCTCCAAAGATTCCAATCCGTTTAAGATAGGCGAATCTATCAAACGGGCCGCCCGTTTCTGTACAGAGTCAAGGGTTTTTTTTTCAGATATTTTGGGGCTACTGACCAGAGGTGGCTACCAAATTCTACAGTGGGGGCACTTGTGATTTGTACAGGGTCAGCAGTTGTGTACTATTAAAGTATCTACGGGCCCTGTACAGTACGCCCAACTGCTGAGAGGCTAACTTGACTCTGGCTTCGATGGAGCCGAAGTCGACGTATTATGATACCTATAAAAATTACGGGATGGATTAAGGTAGCTGTGGCATTGGCATAGAGTGCCAGCCCCATTTAGACCACGAGGTCCTTGATTCGAATCCCAGCTGCTACGGTTATTTTTTTTCTTTTCTGTGTTTTTTCGGTTTCGTGTTTCGATTTGGGAGTTGTTAATATTATCTTTAATGATTGAAAATGCATATATATCACAATTTGAGACTTCTTCTTCTTTCTATGTGGAGGAGATTTGGTGGAGGTTATGGTGGGATGCTTGAACAACTTAATTTATTTCTCCTCCCTTCAGTATCGTGTAATTAATTTATTTATAACATTATTAGCGTAGTGGGATGCTGAGGTTATTCAGCCAGTCGACGGCATCGGGAGTCACTTGGTTCAGCACAGATGTGCCATAGGGAAACTGGTGAAGGGGACATTCTTCTACGATGTGTTCTGTTGTTTTAATCTGTCCACATTCACAAAGTTCGGAATCCTTTAGAATTAAATTCCCCCATTTATGCATCATATACGCACAACGGCTGTGACTGCACCGGATAATGTTATTTAATGACGTATGACCCATTATACTAACTGACTTGTGACACAATTTACTAACTGACTTATGACTCATTATACTAACTGACTTATGACTCATACTAACTGACTTATGACTCATTATACTAACTGACTTGTGACTCATGTACTTAGTTTTGTGGAAAGCTTCCTTTTGCTTGATTCAGGCCGCAGGTATGCCAGCTAAATTGATTTTCTGTTTCCCCGTGTGGTTAGGCAGAGAGGAATGACCGCTAAACATCTCGGTCTTAGCACACATTCCTCGCTGCATTCACATTCGTACATATTCATCTGTTATTCTGACTCTTGACATGGCCCGACTCAAGTATTTGGTTCACGTCTTGCTCGGGCGTCCCCGACTTCTTCTTCCTTCCACATTCACGTCATGTACTGTTATTATACTCCTTTCTTGCCCAAACCATATGGACGTTCCTTTCTTAATCTTACTTACTGCGTTCACGTCAGCCTTGCATTCGAAATATCCATATATGAAAATTAATGTTTGACTGTCTGTCCTCGATTTTATCGAAAATTTCTTCACAGGTTTCGCTGAAAATAACACAATGTGTTATTTTTAGTGCCGGGAAGGTTTAGAGAGTAGTTTGAATGAAATCCAATATTTAAAACTGTTGCTATAACATTTTAAAATTAGTATGAAAAAAATTGTACCGGTCATGTTGTATTGAGGTTAGCCTCAGATTACATATTCAAAAGAAGAAGGTTTGTTTGGGTAGAATATTTTCAAAATGGAAAATACAAGTAGGTACCTACTTAAGAACTTTATTATTCAGATATGTTTGGAAAAATAAATGTTTGGAATGAAATAAAATTTTCAATTGAATTTTCATTCTTTTAATTGTTTAGAGATAGTAATAGTCGTCACAAGACATTACTCTCGCTGTCAAATTAATTATGACACCCAAACGTCATTTCACTACGAGATTTCACTATTTCTAATTTATTAAAAAAAAAATTCCGTTCAAGGCCGGGTACACATTAGCTAGTTTATCTATATATTCTGTAGGGGTAATTAGTAAAATGCATAAGGTTCCAAAGACAATAATCCTCAAACTGTAATATTTTTTTATAAAATAAAACAATAACTTTGTTTTACATCACTTTTATTTATACTTTAGCCGACCGGGTTTCGCTACTACCGTAGCTTCTTCAGGGCAGTATACAACTAAACTATGAACTAAGATGCACATGTGTTATGGAATGATACAAACAGGCTAGTGAAGGGCCAAGGGTGGGAGATCAGCAGGTACCTGCTGATCGGGAAGGGAATGTACTTTGTTTATTGGGAATAATTTAAAGATTGGACTTTTATTTAAATTTATTTGATTATTTATGAGTCTACTATTAGTGTTTTTTGCTTTCGTTATTTCTAATGCTTCTAGGTTATCTAATCGAATGCCGGTTACATTTTTATGCAGTAAACTAGTGCCTGTATTTTTATCGAATGTGTGGTCTGTTTCTAAGAGATGGTTAGCAAATTCGGAGAAACCATTATTATTTAGACATCTTAAGTGTTCTTTTACACGGATATTAACGTTACGCGACGTTTAGCCTACATAGAACGCCGGGCAATCATTACATTGAAGTGAATAAATGCCTGAGTGGCCTAAACTGTCTTCTTTATCTTTTCCGTTAATTAAAAATTTACCTAAACTATTATCTGTGTAAAATGCTGGTTTAATCTCTGACGGAAGGTTTTTAATGCTTTTTTGGGAAAAGTTATTGATATATAAGATTCTACGCCATTGATACGGTTGATTATTATTATTTGTTATATTATTATTAGGGGGGGTACTGTTGAATAAAAACTTATTTGACGACATTTTTTTTAGTGTTTTATTTAGTATGTTAATGACTAAGTTTTCATGATAACCGTTATTTATTGAAATTTGTTTAATTATGGATAGTTCTAGTGAAAAATTAGCATTTGATAACGGGACCGTAACTAACCGGTGAATCATCGAGTGGAAAGCGGAATGTTTGTGGGAGGTTGGATGATTTGAGGTGTTATGGATAGTTATGTCTGTATAAGTGGGTTTACGGTAAATTTTAAAATCTATTTTATTGTTTATAACTGATAACGTGAGGTCTAGAAAATTTAAAGTGGTGTTTATTCCTATTTCCATGGTGAATTTAATTTGCTTATGGAAGGAGTTTATTAGTAGGAGGAAGGAGTTAAGTTGGCGCTCCGTACCGGTCCATATACATAAAATATCGTCGACATACCTCTTCCATAAAAGCACGTTATTTAGTAGGGGAGATTTACAATTCAAAATATTATTCTCTAAGTAGTCCATAAATATATCAGCAATAAGGGGAGACGTGGGGGCGCCCATAGCTAGCCCTTCTTTTTGTTGATAAAACACATGATTGAATTGAAAATAGTTTTGATTTAAACAAATGTTAAAAAGGTGAGACAGATCATTAGCGAAATTTTTAGGTAATATGGAATTTTGTAATAATTTTTACAATATGTTTTTGCTTTCTGTTACGGGGATATTAGGGAAGAGGTTAACGACATCGAATGAAACTAATTTTGCACTCTTAGGAATATGTAAGTTTTTAAGGTCATCAATCAGGGTAAACGAATTCTTAATGGTATGTTTGGGGGAAAAGACTTTAGAATTATTAAATATATTAGTGATGTGTGATGCTATTTTGAAGTTCGGGGAATTGCAACTTGACACGACCGGCCGGATTGGGTTGTCAGTTTTATGTATTTTTAAGAAACCATATAATTTAGGGGCTTTCGGATTTTTTGTTAAGAATTTAACTTGTTGATATGATTTGTCTTGGAAGATTGCGGATTTACATGTTTTTATTGCACTTTTAATGTTATCGAGGAATTTAATAGTAGGGTCTCTTAGTAGAATGTCAAATTTGTCACTTTGAATAAAATCTTGCACTTTAGAGTTATAATCACTTTTATTCATTATAATGGCTTGAGAGGTTGCATGCAATGCATTGTGTCCATAAAGGCTGGAAAACTGTTTCTGCCCTAAGAAAAATTAACATAAAATTAAAAAAAAAAAAACAGATTATAAATTTCTCATCAAATGAATAATAATAAATGGGTATTTTAAATTATTCACACCCAAACTTGAAAAACTACATACGGCCTACCTTTGGTCATAGAGCAATGCATGCCACAGAATAAACCCCGTCTACTTTTTTTTTTAATATTAAAATAAGCATTTTTTTGGACTTTAAATCAAATTAAAAATGACCAATTTACGTTGGAACACAAATTTGCCGTACATAATTTAAAATATCGACCCGAAAAACGCTATATAAATCAAAAATAAATAAATTACTTCTAATCCGTACTAGGTATTTACTAAACCTATAATTTAAAAAATTTATACCATTCAGTTTGGATGGGTATTTTGGCCTCAAATCCAAAATTAAGTTATGTATGAAACAGGCAGCCCAGCCGTTCCTCTTAACGCGTTTTGACTAGCGCGCCTTCCGCGGGACCTCTCTTATCACGCCCGGCGTGGCGCGAGATACACCTCCGTATAAATAGCTAGACTCGGCCGGCGCCTGCCCAGTTCGCTTAGAGCGGTCGCGCTGTCGACACGTACCACGCTCCCCGCGCTGTCACCGGCCGACGATTCCACACTACTCTATAATTATTTTATTAGTACCCTCTTCACATAGCAACACGTACGTTATTCGCTAAAATTACGACAAACCGGCTAAATTAAAACGAAAACCACAAAAAGTGCTTACAAGTCAAAGAAAATAACATAAAAAACAAGTGATTTCTACAGTGCTAATAATAAAACCGGCTTTAAGCTATTAGATTTATGTTAATTCTGTTTAAAATACGTTCTTTTATTGGCTGTGTCGCTTTATTTCTGTATCTCTGAATATGTGACATAAAAATAAAGTGTCCTTTTTACTGTTTAAGTGTAATACTGTCGTATTATTGTCAAAGAGTGTCACCTGCCATGATTGAATTGTTGCGATTTCTCTAAAAATAGTGTAAAAATCGCTGTGAATTTTTAATCAAGTGTCAAATTCTCTATTTTTTCGTTTTTCACTACACATTTGACTAATAAGGTGTCGTTCGATCGATTATCTGTCTTTAACTCGATTAAACGTGAATCATTGTGCGTGACACTTGTCCATAATCACTGTGCTAATATCAATCGCTTCGTTTCTTAATTACCTGTGAAATTAAGTGTGTCGTTATTGGAAATATTTGTGAATCATTTTAATACGGTTAGTAACATTATTCTGTTCTATATTTATTGTTTAAATACTAATAATTAATAATGATAAGGCGGTGTGTTCTTCTGACCCCATTTTGCAGTTATTTTATGTTTTATTATTTTATGTATGCCCGTTTATATTGATTAGGTTATTTTATATTGTTTTTTATAAATAATTTATTAGACACTTTTCCACTGAAGCGATTAACAGATAGAAGTGTATTGTGCGTACGTGTGCCCAAAGTGAGCTAAAATTTAGTCTTTCTGGTGAACTGATCAAACTTTTTCAAATGTTGAAATTTTTCTTGGCAATTTCATTGGCTGGTCTGTGGCCATGGTGTCAAAAGGTCCCATTTAAATTGGCGACACAGTTTTTTTTGTATAAAATTTAATAAGTATTTGATTAAATAGTATTATAAGCATTTTATATTGTTTCTCATTAGATTTAGAACGTTTTATTTGAACTGTCATTACATTTGAAACATTTTATTTTGTTTCTCATTAGATTTAGAACATTTTATTTGAACTCCCATTAAATTTAAAACATTCTATTTTGTCTCTCATTAGATTTGAAACATTTTATTTTGTCTCACATTAGATTTGAAGTATTCTTTTTTTAAAATATTTTTCCCTATTTAAGAAGGCATTGAAAAATTTGGAATACAATAAATATGATCTGACAATTTTATTATGTTGTATTTTCGTTCATTTATGTTATATTATTTTCAGTCAGCTGACGACAGCTGTCTGATTTGCAACAGTGTAATCCAATCTGTCAGTTGTTGAATTCCTGACAGGTCGACTGATAAATGAAATTCTATATTATTGTGAAAGCAAGAAATGACTATTTGATTTTCGTCCAAGGATAGAAGCGTTAAAGACTGTGGCGGCTAGGTTAGGATAGTAAAGGTTAGATTTTGCGAAATTGATTTTATTAATACGTATAACATTTAAATTTAATTTACGTGGTTTATTTAATTTACATAAATATTGAATTAAGCGTATGTTAAGTGGTAAAACCATGTATGAGATCCGAAAATAATGCAAGACTAATTTAAGCGTAATGGATAAGATTAAGAAAGGAACTTCGGCAAAAAAAAACATCACCAAAATGCGTGTTTTATTCTATTCTGTAAAGCTCAGACATAATAATTAAAATGTTTTACGGTCATATTCTAAAAAACTTAATTTATCACAATGAACAATACGAAAATATGGAAAAAAGAGTTCATAAGTAGGAGATTTTGCGCTTTAAACATTTTTTTAATGTCTCATACTTTATTTTTTTCTAAGCTTATAAAAAGACATAGGAAAAAAATGGACGGTTAAATGAAAGGCCAAGGTTTGATCTACTTGCAATATTTAATTCAATTATCTATGATATTTCTAGGCCAACGAATTCTCAAACCGAAAACACACGATTTTGCATTACTTCCCATTGCATCGCCTTAATCAAATATTTGAGTCGGGCCATGTCGCAGGTTGCAGGTTTGCAGGTTACTGGATCAAGAAATATTACGAATGATTTATCTGTTAATTCTATACGGGCAATTAGGAAAATGTATAAGGTTTCATATCCTCTAACTGTAATCTTTATAGTCTATGAAATACCCCAAAATGTCTGAAAATAGCTGCACTTTGAAAACCAGAGAAAGCAATTTTGAACGTTACTAAAATTCCGATAAGTACGTATTTCATATAGATTTTACAGATCAATTACTTATGGTATTGCTTGAATTAACAACCTGCAAATTGTGTATTTTTGGGTGCTAAAGAATGCAAGGCTGATCTAAGCGTAATGAGTAAGATTAAGAAAGGAATGCTTAGATGGTTTGGGCATGTAGAGCGAATGAATGAAGAAAGGAGTGTAAGAAGAATGTATGACGCGAATGTGAATGGAAGAAGAAGCCGGGGATATCCGAGGAAGACATGGCACGATCAAGTGAATCAAATACTTGAGTCCGGCCATGTGAGAAGTCGGAATAATAGAAGAGAATGTATGAGACGATGTATGAATGTGAATGAAGCAAGAAGTGTATGCCAAGATCGAGTTGTTTGGCGGTCCGTCCTCTCTGGCTACCCCTGCGGGGAAACGGCTTGATGGTTAGTTAGTTAGTTAGTTAGACCGGTTAAATCGTGTGTATATAGCGGTAGGTACCTACTCTCAGTATCGCCCCGGTGAAAGAACGCCATTTAAAATCGAAACGTTGCTTGAAATAGCTTTAACCGTGTTTGATGACCAAATCTGAATAACCAGATACTTTTCAACCTTTCTTTATCCCATCCTCCTCCCCCACCCATCAATAAAAATAGATTTGTGAATAGAATAGCATAGAGTTAACATTATGTATATGAATAGATACGGCCTTATTGAATTTTCATCATTCCGTGTTACTGAAAGTCACCTATTCAAATACAGACATCGCCTCCTACTCAAAAAACAGCCGAAATATTATTAATATTTTACGAAAAGTTAGCTTTACACAATGCTTATTTCCAGTGGCGGTTCGTGGTCCTTTTAACTGTGCAGTCACATAGTTTAAATAAAGTTGTTGGGAGGCGTACTTTAATTCCTAGCGACTAGAGACAATACGGCGTTTGTCGAAACCTTCTTAATTTAGAATTATAACGTCTAATCTAAAAATATATATTTATTTTGAATACGAAAACAGAAGTATGCATTTATAATCTATTCGTTTTATTAGTAAAAATACTAATATTTACTACTAACTATTTAAAGTGAAATAATAACATCTAACTTGCATCCTTATTGTGCAAAGTGACCGATAGGGGGCCATCTCGGTGACGCTCGTTTGAGTTCACGCGTCTTTAAACATTCTTTCGTTAGTGCTGAGAACAAACTTCGACATGGTTCCGGCCTAGGTTATTTAATTTCACCGTCAGGGGGATTGTGTCGTTTCGGTTTTTATGTATGAAGTATTTGCTTGGAATCGTGATCCGAATCGTATTTATGGGAATATCGCATTGCTCTTCGTAGTATTCGGTCGCGTGGATTTTAAATGTGCCCATATTACAATTCAAGTTAGTCATATTTTCTCATATTTCAATGGGAGTTCACTACACAATCGCTCTTTAGATAAAACCGCCACTGTTTATCTCCATACCGATTCCCATATACGTATTATAAAAACCATATCGGTGGAGTAATTTTCGATAAAATCGGGGACACACAGACAAACATTAGTTTTTATATTGTATATAG
This sequence comes from Halesus radiatus, assembly GCA_022606495.2. Taxonomy (NCBI): domain Eukaryota; kingdom Metazoa; phylum Arthropoda; class Insecta; order Trichoptera; family Limnephilidae; genus Halesus; species Halesus radiatus. The sequence continues at coordinate 97,134 of JAHDVE020003058.1, read as the reverse complement.
AGATTTATATATGTAATCACATCAAAAACAGGTGTTTTAATAACACGCCTCAATCACATGTTACTTGTAGCGACATAACGAATCAGACTATCTTTTCCATTACGAAACTATTTTTTGTAGCCTTTCGTAACCTTGTCTTTGATTGATAATATAGCAACTACCTACAACGTTATATTTATGAACAAACGTCCATGACTTTACGACCGAAGCATGAGATGTATTATGTCAGCGATGCACGACCTTTTTAGACGGAAGACAAATTTTTATTCATGTACCATTAGAAAAAAACTGCATAAAATTTAAAATGCGATAAATTACTGATGTAAATGTATTTTTCCATGAATTTGTTAGGGAACTAGTATTTATTACTTTATTTAGAAGGAACTCCAGTGAAAAATATAATGGCTTTAAAAATGTGTATTCATATGGATCAACAAACGCCGATTCTGAATATGTAACTTTTATTATGTATAATTTTATACGTAGAATTTATAAATCATTATTTAAAAGTGAATAAAAAAAATCATTTCTTCAAAACACCTTATTATGTTGGTACCATTGCATTTGGAACATCTGACGTCACGTGCGTATTCTGTTTTTTTTTTTATTAGTACGGACATTTTTGATTTTTTTTTTTTTGATTTTACGGATTCTTTCGTAATCCTCTAACTAGCTGGGGCTTATACAAATACCCCTCATGTGTTCTGGCTAACTAGTACTCCGGCACTTTGGCCTTATTACTATCACCATCTGATGGTTTATTTAAATTGACTGAATTTATTAATTACATTTCATGACTTTTAGGGAAAAGATCTTAACTGGATAAAAAACCCTAAACAAAACTGGGAAAGACAAACATTTAGTTCTGAACTATTTACTGTTGTTTACTTTTAATTTTACTGAAGTTAAATATTTCAATACTTTACATTTCAGGTACTTCAATACTTTACATTTCATTGTATTTCATCTATTTCATTTTTTCCGGTGTTAGTCCTCTTCTTTTTGGTGAGTCTTCGTCTTCTATTTTGCTAGTCCGGGTGTGCGGAATTGCGCCGGACCCAAGCCGGGGGTGGCCGAACGCGGGTATCCGTGTGGAGGGTAAGCGGGTGGAGGGTAACCGCGTGGATACCCGCACATTTTTATTTTTCGATTATGTTTTGTATATTAAATATGTATTATTTTTTAGTTTTGGCGAAATTTAAACTTAGTTTGGGTGACTTTAAGCTCTGTAATAGTTGTTTAATATAATTTTTTTTTATTAATTTAAGAAATTAGAATATTCACGAGCAAACCAATTATCAATACGGATATTATGATAATGTTAATGATCAATACTATTATTATTCTTTGAGTTAAAGTTTCTCAAATAGTACATAATGCTATTACTTACGTTTATTTATGGTTTGGCATGAATAGAATATAAAATTATGTAATATAAAGATCATCCTTGTTTTGATATTCGACATTCTAACCTCAAAACTGAACAAAACCGACCGGCCATAGATTTGAAGCGTTTTGGCGGCCGCCTTTGTAAAATTTAAACTTTGAAAATTTCGTTACTTCTGTTTTTTCTATTATTTATTAGTATTACATTACGTAGATGGATTTACATATCATATAACATAATAGAAATTACATAATATTGTATAATAACAATTGAAAATATTTAGACATCTGAAAATAATTAAAATTTGTGCAACTGCTATTATGTCTTAACAAGTCGATATTAGTTATTAGGGCCCTATGGATCAATCCCCCCGACCACCATCCTCCCCCGCCGCTCCACCGTTTTAAGAGTATTCTGTGTCATTTATCCTAAAACACATGCATAATAATTCTTTGTCTTAGCTTAAATACATTCTTGAATATAATGGAAACAATCACTCTATCATTTGTTTTAGCGTCTTGCAATATATCGTAAGGAATACATACATTTAGCTTCTTTTTTTTTCAATTTAACATTAAATTTATTTTTGATAATTTAACTGCATCTCTTTATACGGTCTATAAATAATGTGTAATGATAGCCTGTCCAAAAAGAGAAAATAAATGTAAAAAAATAATAAAAGTAATAATAATAATAAATTCGTAGAATAGACGTAATATAAGAATAATATAAGAATAGGAAGTAATATTTGTACAGCGCCCCTGAAGTGATTTCTCACAAAAGCGGCGCTATAGAAATGGTCCGATTATTATTATTATTATTAGTTCCCAGCTAGGCAGACTGCCTGTTCTAAGGAACCTAATGCTCCAGTTATGCGTGCTGTAATATTTTGTAATAATTATTTTCCTTCCGTGTGGGACAAGGATATCCCATGTTTTCAGAAAAAAACATTTGATATGAACTTCTATGAAACGGGACCGGGCCGCGGGTTTTGAACCACTGTATTCCATCCCACACGGGAAAAGTGAATCACTTGTCTATTAGGATAACCTCAAAAAAAACTACCAACAGTACATTATTAGAGGTTGAATGAACATTTATTTAAAAATATAATGTCTACTTCCTGAAGATAATTTGGATAGGAAACGATTTATTGCTTTTTGCATTGATATTTTTAATGTAAATGAGTCTGTACAACTGCCCGAAGTCGGTGGGTCTATCGCAACCTCATTTGGTGTTTGCTGTGAGCCTGAAAAAAAATGAATACCGCACAAGAGTTCCGACTGTCTGGAGCCAGTGAGACTGTGGCATTCCCGATCGGGGAATGTTGTGAGGTTGAAGGTATTGGCGAGGGGAAAATCAAGGTGGGGAATACCTGGCTATTCAGATCTGGTCACCAAACACAGCTAAAAGCAACTTCAAGCAATGTTTCAATTCTGAATGGTGGTCTTTCACCAGGGCGATACTGAGAGTGTCTTCCACTCTGGAACGTGCGCAAATATACTATATATTATTTTTATATTAATTAATTGTGAAACAACACAAATTAATTAAATCAAATTTACTTGCGCACGACATAATATCAATATTATGAAAATATCAATATTATAAAAATATCAATATTATAAAAATATCAATATTATAAAAATATCAATATTATAAAAATATCAATATTATAAAAATATCAATATTATAAAAATATCAATATTATTAAAATATCAATATTATGAAAATATCAATATTATAAAAATATCAATATTATTAAAATATCAATATTATAAAAATATCAATATTATAAAAATATCAATATTATAAAAATATCAATATTATTAAAATATCAATATTATAAAAATATCAATATTATAAAAATATCAATATTATAAAAATATCAATATTATAAAAATATCAATATTATAAAAATATCAATATTATAAAAATTTCAATATTATAAAAATATCCAAATATCAGCAATTATTAAACAAAGGGAAATAAACAAAAAAAAACATTAGTGAAGTTTTGTTACAATGAGGATAGACTTAATATAATAGTACCACCTGAATAATTTTAAAGATACCCACAGCTATCAAGGAGATATACAATCAAGGAGACCATCATATTTGTTCAATAGATAATGTAAGAGAGACCAACACATGCTGAGAGTATCTACCGCTCTGGAGATTACGACCACTGTAATTATAAATCGATTGAATTTTGTTATTTGATTTGTAATTTTTTTATTAGTTTCTATATAATTTTGATATTACAATTTAAGGTATAAATATTAAAAATACATATATATTATAGCATTTTTTCATAGTCCTCCTCACTAGGAGATCCTGTGCTGAGGCGGACCAGGTTTTGTACAAAGGGGTTTCAGCGACTTCTATATTTCAACTTCAAGGTTAGGATAGGATCTTTCTAGTAATTTCTATGACGTTTTTTGAGAATAGTAGTCAGTTCTTGTTATGGTAATTCCTTAACCCAAGTTTTGCTGGACTTAATGCAATTATTGATTGAATTACTTTTTTTGATATTAAGTGGGAGTTTGTGATAGTTTGTTATAAAAAATATCGAAATTCTTTCCTGAACAGGTGCTCTAATTTACTGACCTGTCTGGGCCCTAAGAGTCTAATGGTCTTATGGAAGCTGGCGACATCAGTTTTCTTTCAAATCATCACATTGGGATACACTTTTTCCTCTCTTTCTATCGTTTCTTCTACATAAACTTCGATTATGTATGCCAATACCTCCGCCGTCTACATATCCGTACAACCTTTCCACTAACGTAGGCAGTGTGTGGGTAGTTGCCACAGGTAGTTGGGTAGTCGGTAGATAGGTACCGGGTCCAACTGCAGCGGTTACCAGATCTGGTTTGATCTCGCCGGTATTCGAACCGGTCCGCCTTACAAGCGTTACCGGCATCGGCGTGCCTCAAGGCACTGAGACTGGCCCTGCACTAACCACCCAGCTGTAAAATCTAGAATGTGGAGTATTACAATCCAGAAAGTTTCACAGCATCTATAAAATTTATTCACGCGCATTGATCGAATTTCGTTTATCACGCAATAATACGATACTGCAACCAAATTCTTAAATTTCAAAATTCAGTCCAGAATTAATTTGTTAAATAAAACAAACACCTGTAAAATCTTTAAAAAATCGATCATTACAAAAAGTCACCCCAGAAAGGATCTCCTTGTCAAGAGGAGCCAATACAGCAAAATATCAAAAGACGTATGCATATCTGGGACCGAAAATCTACATATATAAATATAAATGTAAGTTTGTTTGTCCTCAATGTTCTCTAAAATCACTGAGGTGATTTTTCCACGAAAACGGCGCTGTAGAAGTAATCCAATTATTATTATTATTATAGGTTTCGCTGAAAATAGCAGTTTGTTCTTATTAGTGCCGGGAAGGTTTAGAGAGTAGTTTGAATGAAATCCAATATGTAAAACTATTGTTGTAACGTTTTAAAATTAGTATGAAAAACATTCAATGTTTTATTTAGGTTAGCCCATTATAAAACTCTTGTTAGCCACAGATTACATTTTCAAAAGAAGAAGTTTTTTTGGGTAGAATACTTCCAAAAGGAAAACACAATTTAAAACCTACTTAAGAACTTTATTGCTTGGAATGATATAAAATTTTCAAATGAATGTTTCTCTGTTTAGAGATAGTAATAGTCGTCACAATGCATTACTTTCATTTACAATTATGGCACCCAAACGACAAGAGAGAGTTCACAACTTCATAACTTTATTCCAAAAAATAAATGATCCCTTGCAAGGCCGGGTACACATCAGCTAGTAATTTATAAAACATCCGTCATGTCGCTTTAGTTAATCATCAATTTAATTCCGTTAGGTACCCGTAGTTTAGAGTTGCACCATATTGTGTGATATTTATCTATGGTACAAAAAAAAATTAAAAATTGAACCATCTCTGACTAGGCCAAAATTGATTTCAAATTTTAAAAATATTTATTTTACGTGAACTATATTTTTTATTTTCCTTTTTATATATCCACTTTATAAACCACTGTACACTTTATAAACCACTGTACACTTTATTATACATGTATTTTATTTTTAGTTAAATTTCATTACAATAAAAATGTATTACATGTATGTATTATTCAATATGCAAAAATCATCTTTTATATCTGTCACTGGAGAGTGACTAAATCTTTTGTAACATTGCATCATACTGATTATACGTCGCGTGTAGCTCTCAAGGTTATTTCCAGCATGAGCTATGGAGGGATATATTATCATGTTAGGAGTGAGTATTTCAGACCAGCTCAAGCATCGGGACTCTTTAGAAGCCCGAGTAAATCTGGCTTCCAAGAAACAGGGCGTCTTGTATAGGGTTAGCAGATTCTTCGATAGTGATCAACTGCTAGTCCTATACAAATCTCAAGTACGTCCAACAGTTGAATTTGGAAGTCGCTTCTGGGCTGGAACTCCCAAATATTTGATAAACCTGTCTGATTGACAATCCGCTGTTAACAGACCGACTGCCATATCTGATGCACAGACGCAATGCGGGTATGCTGAGTCTGTTCTGCAGATTTTTTAATGGAGCTTGCTCGAAGATGTCGGCTTCGTGAGAACGCGTCGATTCGCCGACTCGTTTTTGCGTAAATCTGCTCGTATGTGGAACGAGCTACAGGCATCTGACTTTCCTCCAATATTTAATCTGGGCATCCCCCTCCTTAACCCGCCTCACAACCTTGTCCAACCTGGTAGCGATATGGTTACCCTGTACATGCTCTGTACATACAGGGGCACTTTTATGAGGTGTCACATAAAATTTTAAAAAAAAAAAACTTTATCCATCCGACTGACTTATGTAAATAAAGATGTTCGTAATCTGATATTTTTTTTAATTTAACATTTTTTTTATATTCGTTTTTATCAATAATTACGTTCAAACTTAAATACCCGTGTATTTAGTTTTTTTTTTCTAAAGTTCGTAATCGATAAAATAATTTTCAAAGTTTAAATTTATCAAAGCCCACTAAAACACTCCAAATCTATGGCCGGTCGGTTTTGGTCAGTTTTGAGGTTAGAATGTCAAATGTCAAAACAAGGATGAGCTTTACCGCGCATAATTTTATATTAAAATTGTGTACTTTTTGAGAAACTTCAATGACGGCCTCCATGGTCGAGGGGTAAGGCTCTCGACTACGAATCCGAAGGTCGCGGGTTCAAATCCCGGCGTGCGCAAGTAAGTTGTATTTAATTAATTTGTGTGGTTTCACAATTAATTCATTTAAAAATAATATATATAGTATATTTGCGCACGTTCCAGAGTGGAAGATACTCACAGTATCGCTCTGGTGAAAGACCACCATTCAGAATTGAAATGTTGCTTGACATGGCTTTTAGCCGTGTTTGGTGACCAAATCTGAACAGCCAGGTATTTCCCACCTTCCTCTTCCCTTCTCCTTCCCCTCCCAATACCTTCAGCCTCACAACATTCCCTAATTGGAGATGCCATAGTCTCACTGGCTTCAGACGGTTGGGAGCAGTTGGGACTCTTGTGCGGTATATAATAAAAAAAATACACAAAGAATAATAATAGTATTGAGCATTAATATTATCATAATATCCGTATTTATAATTGGTTTGTGCTCATCAATACTCTCAATTTCTTTCATTAATAATAGTTTTTTTTTTTTTAAATATTAAACAACAATTATAGAGCTTAAAGTTACCCAAATTAAGTTTAAATTTCGCATAAAAACAGAACGCACACGTGACGTGAGATGTTTCAAATGCAATGGTACCAACATAACAAGGTGTTTTTATGAGATGATTTTTTATTCACTTTTACGATTTATAATTGTATACAAGGAAAGTTGTATATTCAGAATCGGCGTTTGCTGATCTATATGAGTATATACTTTTAAATCCGTTGTGTTTTTCACTAGAGTTCCTTATTATCGTAATGTACGAGGTGTGTTCAAAAGAAAAGGTGAATCGAAGAACACCCAAAAACGTGACTAACCTTTCCAGTTGTCAAAAACAAACCACTGATCCAAAATGGCTGATAATGCTAACATATGATAAACATATGTGTACCAACGTAACCAAAAAAAAAATCGATAATCGAATGTACACAGCCCGCGAACATTCAAAATTCACCTTTTCTTTTGAACACCCCTCGTATAACTGTTTGATTGCTAAATGTAATGAAATAAATCGTGGATTTAAACAGGTCTGAAACTTAGGTTTGATAATACTTTTACTTGAATTTTGAGAGCCGTTATGATAACATTGTAGTTTTCTCGCGATTGTCGAAAATTCAGATTTACAAGCGGTGATAAACCTCAAGTTATATACACGAGTTTCCAAGCACGCGAGAATGCGTGAACATCACGCCAGCGGCCGATACCACGCCGCAGTCGCGTGTGTCACTACTTGTTATTTATAAATAAAAACCTGGGCACACAATGCGTATAGGGTGACTAAGAACTAGCGCCACCGTCGAGGCGAAGCTATCGGTGAAATCACTCTTGCGATTAATGTAAACTACGAATCGGTTTGCATTATGAAAACCTATAAACATGTCAAGGATAAATTGAACATTTTTTTAAAAATTCCCTCTATATAATTTTAAAAAAAGATCTTTAATTACGTTGTAAAAAAATATAATCGTAAACAACTAAATAATATTTTTTTCATTGGAAAATTATGAACACATGTAAGATAGGACTTTAAAAAATACTGCTTTATATCTAAGATGAAAGAACGGTGAATGCGGGGGAACTCCATTAAGGCGATGCAATGGGAAGTAATGCAAAATCGTGTGTTTTCGGTTTGAGAATTTGTTGGCCTACAAATATCATAGACGATTTAATTAAATACTGCAAGTAGAACGCACCTTGGCCTTTCGTATAACCGAGCATTTTTTTGGTGTGCCTTTTTATAAGCTTAGAAAAAAATAAAGTATCGGACATTAAAAAAATGTTTAAAGCGCAAAATCTCCTACTCATGAACTCCTTTTCCCATATTTTCGTATTGTTCATTGTGGTAAATTAAGTTTTTTAGAATATGACCGTAAAACATTTTAATCATTATGTCTGAGCTTTACATAATAGAATAAAACACGCATTTTGGTGATGTTTTTTTTGCTGAAATCGAAACATGCGGCCGATGTACAGCGTGATTTTCAACCTTATCGCCACCTGCATAAGGAGCGCGTGATTTCGTTAAAATTTTAGCCGGTGGATCGCCTTCGGAGGACTGAACGCGGTTGGCGCAAACAAAAAGTTATCCAAAGAAGCGAAACTAGCAGTCTACAATAGAGTGCTGATACCAACCCTGATGCATGGCAGTGAGGCATGGAACTATCAGAGAAAGTAGACTGAATGCTGTAGAAATGAGGTCTCTGAGACGAATGTGTGGTAAAACCATGTATGATTGTGTGGTTAGATGGTTCGGGCATGTAGAGCGAATTAACGAAGAAAGGAGTGTAAGGCGAATATATGACGCGAATGTGAATGGAAGAAGTAGCCGGGGACGTCCGAGGAAGACATGGCACGATCAAGTTAATCAAATACTTGAGTCGGGCCATGTCAGAAGTCGGAATAACAGATGGGGATGTATGAGACGATGTATGAATGTGAATGAAACAAGAAGTGTATGCCAAGATCGAGTTGTTTGGCGGTCCGTCCTCTCTGCCTACCCCTGCGGAGAAACGGCGTGATGGTTAGTGTGTTAGTTATTTAGTTTTCCCTTGATTATATTTTATTCATTCTTGCAATTCTTCAAAAAAAAAAAAAAACCGCTCTTTGCGCTGCAACTACTCGTATTTCCAGACTCTGCTTGCCAAGCGAATTTTATCCATATTACCCATATTCGTGGTGACATAACGGCTCGTAGCAAATATTTTTTGGCTCGTTAAAAGTATCGTAAAATAATAAATATATAATTTAAATTAAGTTTTCTAGCTAGTTTTTTTGTTTGTTTGTTCTTCTAATGATTTTATATGACTTTTAAAGAGTGCGGCGATTCATACGTGTGTTGATATATCATGGAACCCCATATCAAAAACTTTTAACGGTCAGCACTTAAAAAACCCTGTAAATATTGAAATGAATTGCTTATTGGCGGTCGTACACACGGAATATGAAATGGAATACATTTTTACTATAGATTTAAAGCTCAAGTCTTTAATAATAATAATCGGATGATTTTTATAGCGCCGTTTTTGTGAAAAATCACCTCATGACATTTTTTTTATGGACAGGCTATCATTACACATTATTTATAGACCATACAAAGAGATGCAGTTAAATTATCAAGACTAAATACGGCTTGGTCTAAGTTTTCATACATGTGAAATTGAAAAAAAAAGAAGCTAACTGTATTTACTCCTTACGATATATTGCAAGACGCTAACACAAATGATAGGAGTTATGTGAAGTTGGGCGGCGGGTGAGGACGGGGGCCGGGGGGACTGATCCATCTTCTTTGCCTTTGTTGGTGACGCCCCTGGGCGGCGTGACGGGACGCTTGGTGTTGGTCTGCCCGTACTTCAGGTGGCGCTTGTCAGCTGGCTTAACGATCTGGAAAGAGCACTTATAAAAATACTGTTATACTATTAAATTGTATTTTTACAAGTTTCATGAAGTTTATTATATTTCATTTTATTTATTTATATCTATATATTATACAGTACATTTTTATATCATTTTTTAAAAAGTATAATAAAGGTACTTTGTATGGTGTTTTATAATGTGGAGGTAGGTGTAAGGTAGGTTTGAAGAGGTGATACTGTGAATGGAGTGTTATATGTGTCGTGACCACCTCACTAGGAGAACCTGTGCTGAGGTGTTCACGAGGATGAGTTAAATGTGGTACAAGTATTGATGTGTACTGATTAGTTTTGTTTTAATGTTTTAGTTTTGCCATATTAATGCAAATTAGGTATAGAATTTACACAATTTACACAGTATACACTTGCCCTGAGGATGGAACGGTTGTTCCGAAACCGGTAGGCGTTAGCTTGCGTGTAAAATATATATTTCCTCCATAACTCGCATGAGACTAGGTCACACTTGTTGTCTTAGTCATCTCGCCAGATTCCATATAGTCAGCTCGCCTTACTGTGATTGTGGGTCAGAGGACACTCTAGACCATAATTTCTTTGAGTGTCCTATCAATGGCCAATTTTCAAACTTTATGCATGAATTGGTAAAACTTAAAATTGAACTCCCTACCAGTATTCCCTGCCTTCTCTCGCAGTCTCAACTCCCCCCAAATTAACTATTTATTTGCAAAATACATATTTTTAAAAATGGTTTTAAAATTTAAGTCATTGGGGATTAAAAATACATAAATTTACACTGTAACTTATCTGCTTCAATTTTATTTGCCCAAATATTATATCATGTTTAAAAGTAACTAATTTTAAGAACAATCTGTACAATTAAAATCTAACTGATTAAACATGGCCAAGATCGCCCTTAATGGGTGAAAGCCAGAAAATAACAAAAAAAAAACGTCTGGATAACAGACTTTAAAATGAATTTTAAATTTACTCTGTCTCAAAATATTCCAATATTGAATAGTAATATTTTTTCTCTCACCGTGTGGCGCTACTGTCCACAGCCTTATCGAGTATAATAAGATAAGTGTGTGTGTGTGTGTGTTTGTTTGATTGGTACAATTTATTGAATGTTTTTCTCGTCAGGTCGTCCGCTGAACAAGTGGCCATTGGCTGGTGACTTGTGACAAGTGGTCGACAGGTCACAAGTCGCAAACGAGCACCGAAATCGCTTACAATGATTCGTCTCGTTCAGAGACTGCCCAACGCAATGGACCGATTCCACCGTCTTCAGAACGAATAGACATGCGTTAACGTACAATTTCGACGGCTGGAGGCAATGATCACGTTACACCCATTTTGGCACCAGCCTAGTTCACTGCCGTAATAAACGTGCCGAACCTTTTTTAATTATTAATTTTTATTTTTATAAACAATAATTATTATGAAACACTCATCCAAATTGAAAAAACCTTTCGAGAAAAGATAAATGTCGCCGACAGGACTCGAACCTGCACCCTTCTGATTGCCGGTCAGATGCTCTACCGTTGAGCTACGTCGGCTTATCACAAACCCGCCAAGTAAATCAATATATACTAGCGTTTCATTCAATAATTACTATTTTTTATTATATTTCACCTGTAAACAACCAACTTTATTAGTATGAGGAAGGCTTTACAGGTGAAATATAATAAAAAACAGTAATTATTGAATGAAACACTAGTATATATTGATTAACTTGGCAGGTTTGCGATAAGCCGACGTAGCTCAATGGTAGAGCATCTGACCGGATATTAGAAGGGTGTGGGTTCGAGTCCTGCCGGCGACATTTATCTTTGCTCGGAAAGGTTTTTTTCAATTTGGATAAGTGTTTCAGGCTAATAATTATTGTTTATAAAAATAATTGTTACCCTTTGCGCTATGCACAAAAATCTTGTCTTAAAAACTTTAGTTTATCAATTATTAATTTTTAATTACTTGAATTGGCGGCACGCCTAGCTCGCCCCTCACCCTCCCTTATTTTGATTTCTTCATCATGCCTGTCAGGGCATCTCTATGTAGTATTTTCTCTTGCTACTTAAAATTAAAAATATATGGGCATGTCAGTGTGCCCGAATTGATATAACAAAAAAAAACAAATAATATGGAAATTCTTTCTTGAACACGTATTATTCAACTTCATCAGCCTATCTGGGGCCTAGGAGTTGAAAAGTCTTGTGTAACAAGGAAAGGAAAAAGGACAAACATTCGATTATAAACAATTTATTGTTACTTTTTGTACTTCCTGAATAAAACATATTTAATATGTTATTAACTATTTGCTGCATCCTCTTCGGGCTGCATCCCTGAGTTTCGTCGTCGGCTCATAAATCTGAGTGATGCGTAACTCAATCTTATCAATATTACTCAATAATATTATCATTTTTTAGCACTCAATTTTAAAAGCATTTTTTTCCGCATAGCACCAAACAGTACCTATAAAACACATATACATAATCTCTTCATACTTAATTATTATACTTTTTCTATTTATATATTATATTACCATACCATGTCAATACTGGCTTTTTTCCCTTCTATTGTTTGTATAATGGCACTTAATATGAACTAAACTTGTCAATTTGACTGTCCTAAAACGGGTTTTGTTCCCAGTTGGGCAGTCAAAGCTTTTTTAATTGGTTTTGTATTTAATTCGTAGAAATCCATTTAATTTATTTTTATTTTATGTAAATCTTGAACGCCGAAACAGCTGTCACAATAATAGAATCTAAAAATTCTTGCAGAACTTAATAATAACATTATTAAATTAGATTTACATTAAATTAAAAAAATATATATAATTTTATAAATAATAAATATATAATAATATTATTAAAATTGGCGAGTACTTAGCATAGCTATAAATAAAATTTGAAGTAAAGCTTCATAGCAGTAAATGAAGGATAATATTAACAAGTCTTGAACTTGAAGTATGATATCGGTGTAAATGGCGTAAATTGAACTGGTCTCATTAGCTAAGTTGGTTAATCGGTTACCCCGGATAGGTAGAGGTCCTGGGTTCGAGTCCCAGATGCGACTGAAATCTTTTTTATTTTCTGTTGTTTTTTCGGTTTCGTGGTTCATTTGGGATGTGTTAATATTATCTTCTTCAATGATTAAATATTACAAAGTATATCATTTAATTCATTTTAAAATAAATATTTTTTTAATCTTTGAAAATAATAAAATGAAACATGAAACCGAAACCTTGCGATCTAATCAACCAAGCTTTAAAAAAATATATATTACAATGATTTTTATAAATAACATAAATAAGTATCTGCGTTTTCGTTTTTTTTGCGATTTATAGCTAAGATCTTAGAATTTGCTGTTCTACAAAATTGTGTCGCTAGAGCGGAGGGCCGTCTAACTAAATGCGCCAACAGAATTTTATATTGTTGTAAACACACCTCCATTTATTACGACATTTTTTTGGCTCAGCCTGCATCCACAAATATACTCATCGTCAATTTAAAATTGTAAAAATACAGATTGGAAAATAAGTAAACACAAATAATATCAAAACGTACACAACTCATATTGCGTCGCCGTACGAACAAAATTTATAAATTGATTTACTCGCTGATCACAGAGAAGAGAGAGAATGAAGGGAAGAAGCCAAATTTAGCAAGGCGAGGGGTTAGTCTGGAGGCATGTCCCTTTCAGTGATTTGCCTATAAATAAATCCCTACCTTTTGCAGGTAACTCGCATTGCACCGCAAAGTATTAAAATTTACTCTTCGAAAAGAAAATGTGCTAATGACCGACTCGTCCTCTTTACAATTGTGTGGAACTTATCGTCAATATCCTTCAACGTTTAAAATTAGCCCAAACTGCCAATTTAAGTTAAAAAAAGTAATAGATCGAAAAGGTCCGGCTTGTTAGCGTAAACAGAATATTATAACAGAGTGTTTTGTTTTTTTTTTTTTAAATGTTCATTAATTTACTTAATGCAGGAAACTATGACACGAACGCATTCGCGTCGTCGTCACTTTGGTTTCACAAGATTGTTTCGCAAAACTGTTAAGAATTATATTGAATCAATTATTTTTATAAACAATAATTATTAGGCTGAAACACTCATCCAAATTGAAAAAACCTTCCGAGAAAAGATAAATGTCGCCGACAGGACTCAAATCTGCACCCTTCTGATTGCCGATCAGATGCTCTACCGTTTAGCTACGTCGGCTTATCGCAAACCCGCCAAGTTAATCAATATATACTAGTGTTTCATTCAATAATTACTGTTTTTTATTATATTTCACCTGTAAACAACCAATTTTATTAGTATGAGGAAGGCTTGTAACGGCTAAATCCCTCAATAGATGGCGTCGAGACAATATTGAATCAGCTTAAAATTAAGTAAAATAGCGATTTCCCGTGGAATGTAATGTGATATTTGTGATTATTCTTGCTATCACCTCTATATTGACACCATTTCAATGCATAAGAATTCTGTATTCCGTAAAATCTTCCGATGATCACTAGACGACAGTCAGCGTGCGAATGATAGCGGAGTTTATTAAAAAAATGCACCACCCGGGCTGGTGCCAAAATGGTTGTCACGTGACCTTTGGCTCCAATTCAAAATGGTACGGGTAGATCTCGCTTTAGGCACGTCTATGTAATTCTGAAGTCAGTGTTGTTGATGTATTTTTTGCAACGAAAATAATTTCCCTTAGGGCCTATTTCATCTTAGGTTATTTTTAATGAAAAGAACACTACTTAGTTCTGGGAAGGAAAAATCTACGAATTAAATTACACACGTACAAATATAAATAATATTGTAATGCATAAAATTATTACAATTAGTTAATGAAATAACTAAAAATATTAAAACTCTCAGATAGAAGACTTGTTTCTGACCTAACTTTTATTTTCAAATTTGTTAATGGTTTTATAGACAACCCTGATATTGTCAGCTTAATTACATTTAATATTCCAACTAGAACTACTCGATCTACAATTTTATTCAATTGTAACAATAATTTCAGGACTGAGTCATTCAAAAATTCTCTTGTACCTAGACTTCACGCAGAAGGTAATACATTTTCAGACATAATAGATATTTTCAACTGCTCGGAATACAAATACAAACAGACGAATATTGTATACATGCAAAAATTATTAATATATGTATCTAGAGTATAAGTATCAGTGAATGTGAGGTATGTTTTGAATATTCGCCTCTGTAGCTAATTATTTGGAATGCTACTTACACTATGTTATTCCTGTCTTTGTTCGTTATTTTATCTATGTACCTACTAGAGCGTATATAATATAATAAATAAATAAATTCTTCAGATCATGTCAAGCATCAGAACAACAGAAGAATATATGTGTGGCAGTCTACGACGCATTGATTAGTTAGTGACATCTTTTGGTTGTTCAGTTTTGGTTGCTTGCTATACTCGGAAATGAACACGCTTGGCTTTAGTGTTTAAAATATGTGCCACGCGAGGAGTGTTGTTAAACAAATAAAGATTAAATTACTCGAGTAAATGATAAGTCTTGTGTTTTTCCACAGCTTTGTGCCAATTATTCGCTTTTTGACTACTTTATTGTCTCTTGTTGCAGATAACACTCCGCCGAGAATTTTGAACCAGTTCGTTCAACCAAACTACGCAGAAATACGTGGAAATATACAGCAGGTTCACTGGATATACCTGAGAACCATTCAGCTACCGTTCGTTTCCATCGAGGCATCATTTGAAAAATCCTTAGAAATCAAATCAGATAAGAAATCTGGTGATGTTGAACCAATTATAGACATAAACAAAATACTTCAAAATTAGAAGAAGAAGAATCTATAAATAAACCATGCTGATAAGGATAGCATAGTTAAAAAGACGGAGTCGAGACGCTAATAGCATTATTACAAACTGTGGCTGTGAAAAGAACAGAAGGAAACTTAGTATTTAAAAAATTGTTTTGGTACCTGTTCAAGAATTGATAAACTCAAGATGTTAGCTTCTCATAGCTTCCCACATTACGGGCACAGTCCTCCAGCGGGGTTTCTCCCTGAATACTCTGGGCACCCTTTCAGATTAGGAGGAACTGGGTGTGGATCTGTGCAGAAGTTGCTGTCTTCGAGACACTCTTCTCCATCGCTTTGCGTGAAGGTTAACACACCGAGGCAGGCCCCCAGACCATGCCTTCGACCAGGCGTGCCGGCCCCTCCGGCTGGCACCAAGAAGAGGGTGATCTTCGCAGACGACCATGGACTGGCTCTCACTCAAGTCAGGGTAATGTGGGAGCCATCTCACGTGCCACCGCACTGGAGTCTTCGACCGGCTACCGTCGCCCCCCCAGCCCCGAAAGCCTGGCAACTGAGCTTCTCCCAACCCGCATCGGACTACGTGGACTTCAGAAGACGTATTAACGACGATAACGTGTCTTTAGAAAACGTCATCATCAAAGAAAAAGAAGGCTTCCTAACAGGTACTGTGAAGGTGAAAAACATCGGCTTCCACAAAGAAGTTTTGATCAGATGGTCAGCAGACAACTGGGTGACATCTGAAGACGCTTTCTGCACGTATGTTGATACGCCCGTTGTGTCGTCTGGAGCGTACACCATCTATGATACGTTCAGTTTTAGGGTTATGTTGCCTGTTGCATCTAACCGTCTAGATTTCTGTGTTTGCTTCCGTTGCCAAGAGGAGGAACATTGGGACAGCAATGGTGGCATCAATTACACCGTTTCAAAAAGGGAAGAAGTCCGGGCGGCTTCACCTCCCCCTGCTGTTCAGCGAGGATACAGACCAGCCCTTTGGTCTGAATATGCAGCTTGGCACGGAAGCCCCAGCGATGTCCCTTACTGGTGATATTCGATGCAGACTCCCTCCGAGCTATCCCCAGGAGAGAGATGCCTTTGAAAAGGTCGTCTCGAACGGGAGACAAGGTGATCATTTGACAGGACTCTTCAAAACCAGTCGCTAAAGTTAGGCAGACACAAATAACGCTGGGTTTCTATTGTAGCATCTGTACGATGCTGTGAAATCAGGTATTTGTTAAATATTGTCAACAGTGCGTTTTACAATCAACAAGTTAGTCGTGATTATATTCTTACACTTTGATATCGAGGCTTTCGAAAATCCAAGCATTTCGGAAACTGGACATTCTATTATATAGGCATTTTGAAATTCAAGCATTCTTGAATCTAGTTTTTTTTTGTATACGGTTGTTCTGGATTCTGGACATTCTTAATTAAATCCAGGTATTTTGAAACTGACATTCTAGAATCATGCTTTTTTGAAATCCATTCATTCTGGATTCTAGACATTCTTAAATCCAGGTATTTTGAAACTGGCATTCTAGAATAATGCTTTTTTGAAGTCCTTTCATTCTGGATTCTAGACATTCTTAAATCCAGGTATTTTGAAACTGGCATTCTAGAATCAGATTTTTTGAATTCCATTCATTCTGGATTCTAGACATTCTTAATTCCAGGAATTTTGAAACTGGCATTCTAGAATCAGATTTTATGAATTCCATTCATTCTGGATTCTAGACATTCTTAATTCCAGGTATTTTGAAACTGGCTCTCCAGAATCAGGCTTTAATCCAGACGTTTTGAAGCATTCTGGATTTAAGAAGTATTCCGAAATCATGCCGTGAAATTCTCCTAAATTGCCAATATTGTTTTTATTTCGTATGGGTTCTAAAAAATCATCCGATTTAAAAAAGTGATAAAAATAGAAAAACGGATTAATTGCTTAGTTTCAAGCAGTCTTTGCAAAGGCACGTTGATGAGTGATAAGAGAGGGAGTTAAGCCACGATAACACGACGGGCAAAGTTCGCCCAGGAGTTATTGCATTTTCGTGAATCTCTTTGTTTTATATGATGTTATTTCAACTAATTAAGCTCGGTTTAATTGTAAGAACTGCTGTTTGTCTGATGCGAATATTATCTATCAGAAAAATATGTTGACGAACATGAGTTAGAGGTATTTTTTAATGTTATTTGAGTTATGGGGTATTGAGTTGTGTTTCTCGTTCTTTAGTCAACGTTTCAGACAATCTTACAGTGTCAACCATCGGGGCAGATGTGTAAAAAATAAGTGACGTACGCTAACGACACGACGTACAGGACCGAATTCACGTATTGAAGATTTTCATTATAAGGTAATTAATAACGCACAACCTTTTTAGTCCGAAGGCAATTAATTAAGAATCAACGTTTCACAATTAGCTACCAACATTTGTTAATAGATGGCGGTTTTCACAGAATTATTTATTTACTTGGTGATTTTTAATACTACAGTGCTTCAAAGAGTTAAGTTGCGGTAAAAAGAGATAGGGGTGGATTTTAGAAATCTTATGTAGACAGCGACCTTCCTCTTGTATCGAAGGTCAAAACAAACAAACTTCGCTCGGGACTCTCTTTGTATATATATACTAAATGAAGTAACCGGCGTTGCCCGAGGTTATGAACGGTTTGAAGAAATTTTTTGAGGTTGTGATGTATCACCCCTACCACTACCCCTACTCAGTACTTTTCCTCTTATTTTGAACGTCAAGTGTGTTAAATTTCATCAAGAAGTACCAAAATTCTGTTTTGAGGCGTGCGAAAGGAATGATTTTTCGAAATCTCTTCCTCTTGTTTTGAAAGTAAAACGTTCAAAATTTCATTAAACTCGGAATAAAACTGTAGTTTTTTTTTTTAATATAGAAGATTTAGCTAGGTGGGCCGCACAAAAAGGCATCGCGGCCCGCTGGTTGTGCATCACTATCTTATATTAAAAAATCGTAAAATTTTCTACACAAATTCGGCCGCTGTGAGGACACTTTATTAAATTTGCGCTAGGAAAAAAACACTTCTTATTACCCTGGAACTCAATTTTTTTTTTTTAAATAATGTTTTGAATTACAGCGCAAAATGTATGTCATGAATATTTATAATAATTTTGTTTTATTCTGTGACATTATTTTATTATTATTATTATTATTATTTATTATTTAATTGAGCCGAATTATTATAAAACATTATTATTAACTTTAAAACATTATTATTAATTGGTAAAATATTGCAACTGATTTAATATTAATTTACAGTCCCGGAGACTTAGTTATAATGATAATTAACTTTTAATTAAAAATATTGTATTTGATAATAATTTTAAGATGTTGTAAAATTAATTAGTTAAGTTGGCCACCCTTTAAATGTATTGTTCTTATTATTTGTGAATATTTATTTTATTTTAATTAAAAGTTTTGAATTCTGAAATGCGTAAAAGAATATTGCTTAGATTTTTGTTAGCAGATTTGTGGTTTTGACTCCTTTATTGCGGCCGACATTAACGGGGAGAGGGACGTCGGAGAGTTATTATTTATTAATTCAAAATAATGACAGTATTATTACGCAATACGATAAACATTATGTTTTTAAATAGAAAAATATTTATGAAATATTTTATAAATTTACATAGGCTTAGCATTTATCAAAATCCAATCAGAAATATTACTTTTTTCTGACCGTCCCATTGTATGTTTTACAAAATATTTAAAATACTAATATGATTTTTAAAGTGGAGAAAAGTATGTTTAATAATTTGTCGTTGCGTTTTTGTAAATAAACGTAACCAAAAATTTGTAATCCGCAATAAAATAATAAATAAGTAAAAAACAACGTTTTTTTTTGTAATGCGGATTACAAATTTTTGGTTACTTTTATTTACAAAAACGCAACGACAAATTATTAAACATACTTTAATCCACTTTAAAAATCATATTCGTATTTTAAATATTTTGTAAAAAATACAATGGAACGGTCAGAAAAAAGTAATATTTCTGATTGAATTTTGATAAATGCTCAGCCAATGTAAATTTATAAAATATTTTTCTTTTTAAGAACATTATGTTTATCGTATTGCGTAATAATACTATCATTATTTTGAATTAATAAACAATAACTCTCCGTCGTCCCTCTCCCCCTTAAGGGGAACGGCTGCGCTGCCTGTTTCATACATAACTTAATTTTGGATTTGAGGCCAAAATGCCCGTCCAAACTGAATGATATATTTTTTTTAATTAGAGGTTTGGTAAATATCTAGTACGGATGAGAAGTATTTTTTTTATTTTTCATTTTAAATTATGATATGACGCATATGCTATGAAAAAAATTAATCATTTTCATAATTAGAGGCTACTTAGAGAATTATTTGCGGGTTTATTGTATTTTTTTATGTATTATTTGCTATGTAAATATGATTACGTAAATAAAATTAAAAATGATTTTTAGGGTCGATATTTTAAATTATGTACGACAAATTTGTGTTTCAACTTAAATTGGTCGTTTTTAATTTAATTTAATGTCCACCATAACGTTTATTTTAATTATTTTTATAAACAATAATTATTAGCCTGAAACACTCATCCAAATTGAAAAAAACCTTCCGAGAAAAGATAAATGTCGCCGACAGGACTTGAACCTGCACCCTTCTGAAAAATAATTGTTTCCCTTTGCGCTATGCACAAAAAATCTTGTCTTAAAAACTTTAGTTTATCAATTAATAAGTTTATTTTAATATTTAAAAAATACGTTATTTTCATTATATTTTCAAAGCATACGGGGTGATTTTTTTTTTACATATCCGTTAACCCCCAAATAATTGTTAAAGGTGCCTCTAAAATCGCGAAAAATCAATTCCTTTAATGGCCTATATTTCACAATGTAAAACAAAAATAAATAAATTACTTCTAATCCGTACTAGATATTTACTTCACTTCTTGATGAAAAAAAAGGTCATTAGGTTTACGTGAGTATTTTGGCCTCAAATCCAAAATTGAGTTTTGTATGAAACAGGCCGCGCAGCCGTTCCCCTTAGGCGATGCAATGGGAAGTAATGCGAAAATCTTGTGTTTTTGTTTCGAGAATTTGATGGCCTACAAATATCATAGATGATTTAATTAAATACTGCAAGTAGAACACACCTTGGCCTTTCGTTTAACCGGCCATTTTTTTGTGAGTCTTTTTATAAGACTAGAAAAAAAAGTATTAGACCTAAAAAAATGTCGAAAGTGCAAAATCTCCTACTTACGAACCCTTTTTTCCAATATCGTCGTATTGTTCATTCTGTCAAATTAAGTTTTTTAGAATATCACCAAAAAACATTTTAATATTTATGCCTGAGATTTACAAAATTAAATAAAACACGCATTTTGGTGATGGTTTTTTTTTTGCGTAATTCGAAACATGCTTCCGGCGTTAGCGGGAATTTCAACCTTATCGCCACTTGCATAAGGAGTGCGTGATTTCGATCGAATTTTAGGAATTGGATCCCCTTGAGGGGTAAACGAAATGTGATAAGAGCTCATATATGGCGCCAATTTAAATATTGAGATGAATTGTTTGTTGGCGGGTATATGATACATACGGAATATAAAAGAAAATATAATGTAATTGTAAGTTTAAATCTCAAGTTATCGAAGAAACTTATAAAATTACTAATTAGTGTGTTTTTTATTTTTTTTATTCTAAAATATTTAAATTAATGCCATCTATGAGGGCTTATTACGTTTAGTTTACCCTTAAAGTGGGTTGAACCAACATTGACAGTTCAACTCTTAGCGGCGCTTAATTCATGCTTAAAGGTTTATTTACTTTACTACAAAGTACTACTGTCAGTATCACCCTGGTGAAATAACCGAAACGTCGCACAGTGCATCGAGGTGTATGGGAAGAACAAATATCACAACTCAGGTTACATGTAGATTTTTTTTTTAAATTTACGCCTTTAAATTTGATGCCGAGTATGGGGAGGCAATCGCGCCCAAATGAGCGACAGTTTCTGTCGAAGTAATTTCAAACTTCTACAACGCTTCTACGACTCGTTCTTGTGTTCGACAGCTCGCCTGCGGAGTGATTTGGCGACCTCTGTTTCCTCCCTCCCACAACACGGGTCTCTTCAGGACTCAATTTCACTCCTTTCTATCCTCTATAAAACCCTCTGCACAACATCTCCAAAGACGATATTGGCCTCGAAGGAGATAATTTACCGCAGGGCCTCCTGTGTGGATTTACTGTACAAAACTCGGCTAAAAATTGACAACGTCGCCACCCAAGTCTCGTTTCAAATAGGAAGGATGAAAATTTGTGTCAGCACTGCTACAACTTATTTTGGGTACCATAAAGATACGAAGCTGTGATTTTGAAAAAGTAATTTTACCGATTTTCTTAAAATGTATATATATATTTTTTAATTTAAAAAAAATTGCAAGCATTCCCGTGTTACGTATAACCTGACAATATTTAAAAAAAATCTCCTACCGCCATCACAGTAAAGTGTTGCTTATGTCGTGAACAATATCAAATTTAATAATGTTATTATTAAGTTCTGCAAGCATTTTTAGTTGTTATTATTGTGACAGCTGTTTCGGCGTTTAAGGCCGTTTGACAGTTTGAAAATGTCTGAAACAGCTGTCACAATAATAACAACTAAAAATACTCGCAGAATTTAATAACAAAATTATTAAATTTGATTTACATTAAATTTAAAAAAAAAATTAAATGGAGTTCTACGAATTAAACACAAAAACAATTAATACTGAATATCTAGATTCCTCTCAACCTTCTGCATTCGGGATGCCATAGTCCCGCTGGTTCCCGACAGTTGGGAGCAGCTAGGACGCTTGTGCTGTATTCACGTTTAAAAAAAGTAACACATACTGTTTTTATTATTTGTTATTATTTAATGGTATCAATAATCCTACCCACGTTTGTAGCGATAATTTTGAAGGTGACCCCTCTTATAAATTCAATATTATTTAAAAAAAAAAAATTTCGTCCGTTCCATCACTTGGCGCCATTAATCTAATCCGTTGTTGTTTATTTTTCATAGATAAAGTTCAGACATTTTATTGATACAGCCTGTATAAACATTCAAAATAAATGATAGGTTACCCACAAACAAAAAAAACATTCCCTAGTCCCGTTCGAAACGAAGGGGCGTGCGGAAAGGACTGCCACATGGTAAGCCCGTTTTACATACTCTTGGAAATTATCATTTCTAATGATTATTTTTTTAATTGATAAACTAAAGTTTTTTTAAAACAAGATTTTTGTGCATAGCGCAAAGGGTAACAATTATTTTTATAAACAATAATTATTAGCCTGAAACACTCATCCAAATTGAAAAAACCTTTCCGAGCAAAGATAAATGTCGCCGGCAGGACTCGAACCCATACCCTTCTAATATCCGGTCAGATGCTCTACCGTTGAGCTACGTCGGCTTATCGCAAACCCGCTAGCAGTTACAAGCCTTCCTCATACTAATAAAGTTGGTTGTTTACAGGTGAAATATAATAAAAAACCGTAATTATTGAATGAAACACTAGTATATATTGATTAACTTGGCGGGTTTGCGATAAGCCGACGTAGCTCAATGGTAGAGCATCTGACCGGATATTAGAAGGGTGTGGGTTCGAGTCCTGCCGGCGACATTTATCTTTGCTCGGAAGGTTTTTCAATTTGGATGAGTGTTTCAGGCTAATAATTATTGTTTATAAAAATGATTATTTATTTGTTAAATAAATACGTAAAACTGACATATATTGGCAAAACATATGTTTTCATTGTTTTCTTCATATGTAATGAACCGCTCTTCGCTCCTTATTTTGAAAGAGCTACCAAAATACAAGAATTTTATGTCTTAATTGGCACTTTTTTCAACAAAAACCTGGTTCTATGAGATGTTACCTTGAAAAATTATCAAATGACGTCAAATCACGCATAAAACGTCAAAAATTGTTAAATAACGTCTCTAAATGTGTCAAATAACGTCAAATCATATCCTTAAACGTCGAAAAAACTTAAATAACTTATAAATACGTCAAATCACGTGTCAAATATTCAAATTCAAACAACGTTTACACGTGCTTCCCCTTGATTCGCTTGTAACAATAATAATATGTAAGTAAAACCGAAGCCTGTTTCTCAGTGACCTTTAGCGAGTTCGCGGCATTCGTAACGTATATTTAGTCGCACACGCTCTTTAAAACAACGCCTACTGCTTGAAAATTCTATTTATTGAATTTATTCGCGAAATCTCTTTGACATTAAAAATGGAGTTTTGCCAAAATATTCGTTAGGCGCCAACTTTTTACGTAAACTCCAAACATAAATATACCGTCTTAAAATCGCGGTGTTATTATTACGAGGTGCGTAAGATCGGAAAAGTGAAAAACTTGGCTTAACACTTGGTATGGTTAAAACTGCCATATTAAACCGAGATTAAGGCCGGTTTAACTCTATCAATGGCGCATGAGAATCTAATGAGAAAGACGGATCGCATGCTGTTTTATTTTTAAAAAGAGGAAATTTTCCACTGGTTTTAGATCTTACGATATGTGCAGAGACGTGCATTCCATACAGGCATATAAGCACTGCCTATCTTACTCACACAACAATATAAGTAATATTAAAATGTTTCAAGAAACACCCACAAATCGCAGCGCCGCGCGCGCCCCTCCGACCGTAATACTATAACGTGTCAAAAGCTGGAACTAAGTATGCAAAATGCAAATACAAATTAATTTTCTGTTTTTCTCACTGCCTTCCCGATTAAAAACACTGTGCACGCCACCGGTTATGTTTTTCCTTTTTGAGTGATAATTTATCTATAATTATCATAATCCATCGCAAATGTTGAGCAACATTCGTAGACTCAGATAACACTTTTATGAAAAAAAATTAATCTTAAACTTATGAAGCAAAATCTTATCTGCCTTTTGAAGTAAGGACATTCTTCAAAGGGTGATCTCTGGCGTCATGAAATTGTTAACGTAATTTTCATATAGAGTTGTGGAGCTTTAAAATCTATTAAAATGAAAAAACCAATACGATTTTTTAAAAATATTTTTGTATTATCTAGAAATTCCAAATAGAAAAGCTGTGCAATTTTCATGACGCCAGAGCTCAATGTTAAAGTGAAAAAAAAATGATATGAAGTGATTGTGATGATTTATCTCATAACATAATTTTCATTATGCGCTATGGCGCTTTAAAATTTTAATCTTGGTGCAAATTTCATGACATCAGTGCGTTTAAGAGAACATGTCATTGTCTACTTTGCGGTGATTGTGATGATTCAGCTCATAACGTCACTTCCATCGTGAGCTATGGCGCTTTGAAATAAAATTTTACTGTAAAAATATAATTCATAACGCCATGTTTTTACTCGATCGAAGTCGGGTAGAAGTTACAATTTTTTTACAATATTCGATTATTCATTGTCAGATTATTCGCACTAGGTAATGTTTCATTTTACATTGTATTTGACTACGAACCCTTGACCTTGGGAATAGATGTCGAAAAAACTCATTTTAAACCGCTTACATTATTTTTCAAGTATGTTTTTTAGAACTAGACAATATTCAACCCAACCTTGTCTGTCGTAATGGAGTCTTCGAAGAATGTAGTCACAGTGGTGAAAGGTCACCGATATGAATCGAAACGTATCACAAAAGACTTAAACATAAAGCAGGAGAATAGATCCAGACAGTTAGGTAGTCAGTCTTAATCTTTCTCTTTTTTTATATTTTTAAGTTAACCGCTCATACGGTGATCTTCTCGCCAAATATTGCACGTTTTCCACCCGTTCTACGCATCGTAACGTCTATTTCTTGGGTTATTTTCAATTTTATATATAGGTTTTATAACTCGGCGATCTCATTTCTACAGACTGCCTCCATCCATACACAAGGGTTGGTATCAGCACTCCATTGTTTACTGCTAGCTTCGCGTCTTTGGACAATTATTTATTATATTATTACCAATCGTGCTCAGTCCTCCATTAATTTAATGTCCTGCATTTGTCCTTCTTTCAATATCAGCCTTTCTAACTCTCGCAAATATAAAATTCACAAATCTACCTGCTCCAAGTATTCATCATTTTCAACTATATTTCGCACAGTTTTCGTACTCTTCTTTCAAACACCACGTCTTTGGACTTACCTATTCGTGATTATTAATTCTTCATTCGTATTACGTTTGTGGTATTCACCGTCCACACACACGTCTCAGGAAATGCAAATAATAACGAAATCAAGCTTTAAGACAGAGGTCAACATTTCCTTATGCTGCGAACATAAATATTATTATTTCCTAGGTCACAAATTGACCTAAATTCATCGACCTTGCGTCAAAAGTTGTTGGGTAATGCAGACCTGTCTGTTTTTCGCAGATTTATTTTCGGTTCAATGGACATAGACAAACGTTTTCCGTCTCACGCTTCTTGTCAGATCAAAGACTAGTCTATTTGTCCAACCTTTAGACACCGAAGATATAATCCAGTAGAAGTGTGCATTTCCACGAAATGAGCTAAATTTTCCCTTATGCCTAGGTTACATGTAGTCAGCAGCAATGGCTGTGATAAGAAATCCGGTAAGAGTTAACGTCTTTTCACGTCTGCCAGCACCGCGCAGAGCAGAACAGTACAGTGCAGCACAGACAGAGCACAGACGCGAATTCGGTTGTTAACTGAACTGAACTCTGGGGCCTTTACGTGATTAATGCACTACAGTCACAACTGCCCGATGCCAGTGGGACGGGTATTATGCCATTCCTAATTGGGATATGATGCTGTGAGGCTGAAAGAAATGTGAATTGAAGCGTTCTGATTGATGGTTTTTTTTTACCGGGGCGATACTGAGAGTAGCTACCACTATAACATGTATATTCGAGACGTTATTTTTCTTTCGAATCGGTATATGACACATTTCTAGAGATTAGCCATTCAGTGGGTTGACCTTTACTGAATATAATTATTTGTGTTGACTTAACCTTACTTTTATGAAAACTGTTTTAAGAAGTTTATTTCAAATTCAAAATATTTCTCAAAAATATGTATTTTTTTAATTTTCAATGTGGAATCAAAATTCCTGAAAAAAACTGCGAAAGAAATGTCCTTGTTCAAATCGATGGTAAAAAAAAACGCACTGCGTCTTTTTGTAGACAAGGAAAATTATAGACATCAATGCTAAAACATTTGTCAATGGCTAGAAAAAAAATGCTTAGAGCTTTTAAATCAATTCATTAACAGGGCAATACTACCATCGCGTATCTCCGCTGGGGTAGGCAGATGGGATGGAACGTCACACAACTCTATATCGGCATTTATTTATTTGCTTTATTCACATTCGTACATTATCTTGTTCTATTCGTATTTACATGAAATATGCTCTGAGGAACTTGCGTCATTGATCCCTTCGGCACCGGTGCACAATCGGGAAACACGCCAAACGCGCGCCCAACGTTTGACACGGTTGACATTTGTCACATGAGAACGGGTCACTTCTACGACTCATTATCATTACCTCTCTCCTTCAACACAGGTCTCTTCAAGACCCAGGTTCACTCCTTCCTATCTCTAAAAGATCGTCCACACAGCATCCCCAAAGAGTGTGCGAAGTAACTGTAAAAAAAAACTTTTCATAAAAACTCATTATTTTTGTGTTCAACCAGAATGTAATTATAATTACATTTATATATAGGGATCTGAAAATTTCTTGTAATTTTTGTGAAAATTCGCGGTATTTTTGGAAAGAGTGGTGTTATTTTTGTCGAAATTCGCGGTATTTTTGGAAAGAGTTGTGTTATTTTTCAGCAAAAGCTGTGGTAATCGTGACAAAAGTGGAGTTAAGTTATTTTTTTGATATTAGAAATTATATGAAAAAGAATCTGACCATATTCTCAATTGCTGCCATTCTGGAACGCTCCACGCTTCGAAGTTTAAATTTAGAACATCGGCTTTATATATATAGAGCGTCATAACGTAATAATACGCCGTTTAACATTAGTTTGTTGAGCATTTTATAGCGGAATTGTTGGCACAGAGTCGAGCACATACCACCGCCAACATCTTAGTTTATTGCCTCTTGAGACTCTAAGATGGGGACGTGGAACGGATGTCTAGAAAATAACATTTGAAATTTCTTACTTTTATTACGTCATTCTCAGAAATTTTCAACTTTATGTTCAACCAGAATGTAATTACATTTATATAAATAGGGACCTGAAAATATCGCGTTATTTATGGTTAAATTAGCGTTATTCAGAATTATTTTACATAAAAATGATTATGCGGTTTTTGCGCTGAATTAGCTGCATTCCATTGCGTGACTATTCAAGCTTGTCAAAGCCATAGAAAAAGATGTATTAAAAAGTATAATATTACATCAAAATTACGAATATCGCGTTATTCTTGTGAAAATGACAAAATTTTCGTTTTTCGCGTAAAATGATGAGTTCGCGTAAAAATCTTCGTAATCGCAAACGCAACATTTTCAAGTCTCTACTTATAATCCATGTAGCCAAAATCCATCTAGCTTAAAATCTCTCCAGCTTAAACTCCTTATTGTCAAAATCCATCCAAATTTAAATCCATGTAGTCAAAATCCATCCAGATTAAAATATTTGAACTCAATGTCCTTCCATCTTAAAATCTATATACCCAAAATCTCTCCAGCTTAAACTCCTTAGAATCCAAATCTATCCAGCTTAAAATCCTTACTGTCAAAATCCATTCAGCTTAAAATCCATCCAGCTTACAATCCAGCCAAATTTCCACCCAGCTTAAAATCCATATAGCCTAAATATCTCCACCTTAAAATCCTTATAGTCAAAATCTATCCAGCTTAAAATCCATTCATCCGAAATCCATCTAGTTTGAAATACATTAGCCAAAATCCATTCAGCCAAAATCTGTTCAGCCAAAATCTGTTCAGCTTAAAATCCATATAGCCAAAATCCATCCATCTTAGAATCATAAAATGCCAAAACCGGATATTTATTGCAAACAAATGATACATTATTTATTATATTTACGTATTTTCATTGAATCATTGAATTCCCCAAGTTTTTCCTATCAATTCGCAAACAAAATAAATGCAGTTTAATGCGAAGTCGATGATAACAAGTGACCTGTGATTGCATTTTATAAACGACAGATATGGCTAGAATATTCTGGTCTTAAGTTATAAATAAATAATAATTAATAACATTCATTATTATAAACAAATACATAAACAGCTTTATATATAAGGTCTTCACAGTGTTTCCCAAAGTAGTAATTTTTTTATATATGCCAACTGTTTCCAACTGTCAGAGCCAGAGCATTATGACATCTCTAATTGGGGTATGTTGTGAGGCTGATGGAGTGGGGAGGGTGGGAAGATGAAGGTTGGAATGTGACGCTTTAACTAAAAAAAAAGTTTTTTTAAGGGACAGCACTCAAAAATGGCCCAAAACATCACTTTGCTCGTTGATAACTCAAGTAATACCATAAATTATTTATCTTTAAATTCTATACGGGTGGTTAGGAAAATGTTTATGGTTTCAAATGACAAAATTGTCATATTTAAATTCTATGAAAGACATTTGTGAAAATAAGTGAAACAGTGGGTACAGTTTGAAAATTTAAAATTCTAGTACCTACGAGTATTTCATATGGAATTTAATATATTTCAGTTTGGGGATTATTGTCCTTTGAAACCTTATACATTTTCCTAATTACCCGTATAGAAATGACATTTCTAGTATTACGCGAGTTAGCAACCTGCAAAGTGTTTATTTTTTAATGCTGACCTTTGAAATGGATGAACGAGTTTGAACGCAAGCAATACATCCACGCGAGTACTTTGGTAGACTAAACATTTGCTACGATAACTACATCTCTATATATAAAAATATTTATCTGTCTGTCTGTCTGTCCTGATTTTTTAGAAAATTACTCGACCAGTTTCGTTTTAAATTTCACAGTTTGTTCTTATTAGTGCCGAGAAGGTTTATAGAGTAGTTTGAATGAAATCCAACATGTATAAAAAACTGTCGCTATAGTATTTTAAAATTCGTATTAAAAACGTTGAACCCGCCATGTCGTATTGAGGTTAGCCACAGATTACACATTCAAAAGAAGAATGTTTGTTTGGGTTGAATATTTCGAAAATGGAAAACACAAGCAGGTCTACTTAAGAACTTTACTATTTAGAGATATTTAAAAAAATATACTCGTAAATATAATTGGAATGATATAAAATTTTAAAATGAACGTTTCTTTGTTTAGAGATAGTAATAGTCGTCAGAAGGCATTACTTTAGCTGTCAAATCAATTATGGCACCCAAACGACAAGCAAGAATTCACAAATTCATAACCTTTTTACAAAATAAATAAAAAAAACATCTCGAGCATGGTCGCGTACACATCAGCGACTATACAATAAACTTTGATAAAATCGATAAAATTGTAAATTAGCCAAGGAGGAAAAAAAAAATTCCATATCATTGCTTATAATTTTTTTTTATTGTTTATTTATTGATTTTCGCTCGTGTTTTAAATACGTTTGATTATTTTTCTTTTTTACCTCAACACGTCGACTGTCGTCTCCGTGGCTGAGCGGTTACGATCCTTGGCTACGAATCCGGAGGTCGTGAGTAATTTGTATAGTGCTATTTCACAATCTATTCATTTAAAGTAATATGTAGTATATTTGCGGAACGTTCCAGAGTGGTAGATACTGTCAGTGAAAGACGACCTTTCACAATCAAATCGTTGCTTGGAATGGCTTTATCCTTGTCTGGTGACCAGATCTGAATAGCCGGGTACTTCTTCGCCTTCTTATCCCCTCCTTAATCCCTTCAGCCTCACAGCATACCACAGGGGACGCCATAGTTCAGACGGTTGGGAGCAGCTGGCACAGTTGTGTTGTATTACATAAAAAAAAAACAGCAATTCATTTTTTTTTTAATTCCACGCTGATCTGTTAACATTTC
The DNA here is from genome assembly GCA_022606495.2 of Halesus radiatus. Classification (NCBI taxonomy): domain Eukaryota; kingdom Metazoa; phylum Arthropoda; class Insecta; order Trichoptera; family Limnephilidae; genus Halesus; species Halesus radiatus. Next base: position 66,382 of record JAHDVE020003058.1, on the reverse strand, counting down.
AGACACCATTCAGTTCAGTTGTCACCATTCAGAATAGAAACGTTGCTTGAAATGGCTTTTAGCCGTGTTTGGTGACTAGATCTGAATAGCCAGGTATTTACCCGCCTTACTCCTCCCCTTCTCCTCCCCCCCCCAATACCTTCAGCCTCACAACATTCCCCAATTGGGGATTACATAGTCTCACTGGCTCCAGACGGTCGGGAGCAGTTGGGACTCTTGTGCGGTATTCATATAAAGAAATAAATAAAAAAAAAACACCTTGAATGATGAACAAAGAAAACTAATATAAGATATATAAACTTTTTTTCTACTCCTAAATCGCAGAGAGGAAAATTAACTTATTTGTCATCTGTTGGAAGTCAGACTTTTATTGTTTCAAAATGATTTAACAATTATTAATGGTTCTAATTCGTAAAACTCAATTAATTTTATTTTCATATTAATTTAAAGCAAATCAAATTCGATAATGTTATTATTAAGTTCTGCAATTTTTATTTTATTATTGTGACAGCTGTTTCGGCGTTCATTGAAGCGATTTACTTCTATGATCTTATTTTCTTTCTGGTTCTCGAAATGATTTGAATATTTTCGGTGAAAACCGATTTTCTCGGAAAATAATTGTGAAAATTAAATTTTCTATTCCTTGAGGTACTTACGTTTGAAATCTGTTTTTAACGCCTTTAATGATGGCAGGTTTTTCTTAATTGTTTTATAATGGCGTGAATGCTATTTAAGTTAAGTGTGTTTGGTAAATCTCTGAAATATTTTACGGAATTATATTGTTTTAGGTTTTGTGAAAGTGCTAAGTAGTGGAGAATAGATAATTTTTCACATTTTATTTATTAACGTTATATTTGGATCATTTGTTCGTTTGTTTATCTCTAGTTGTTCCAGTAAATTTAATCTATAAGCAAGTTGCTTTAATGTGGCCTAATCACAGTTTGAAAATGGCTTAGAACGCGGAAACAGCTGTCACAAAAAAAAATAAAAACTTAAATGCTTGTAGGACTTGAAGTGATTTACTTTATATTAAAAAAATATGTTTAAATAAATTGTAATTTAAACGGTAAGTAAAAAATGGAACAACAAGGCTCTATCTGACACAGCATTTTCATGCGATAACCCTGTTGTTTCAATGGCACGATTTTTGAGCTAGAAAGATTGTTGGATGCTGCACGCCCAACATTGGGATGGTTTTTAGGCTTAACGAATAGGGGGGGAGGCAAGAGAAAGGATCGAAGAACGTTTTTTCCGTTTTGGAAGAAGAGTGACACATCTCAAAAATCCCTTATTTTTGAGATACCTTTCTGAAAAAAAATTAAGTCTTTTCCAAGATAATGTAACATTTCGACTTACGTAAAAATGTTTACCTACAATAATGTCAAATAAGGGTATTTTTTTTAACCCTTTTAACATACAAATATACGTAATTCTATTAGAATTTCAAGCTACATTCGCTTGTTTGAAGAAAAATGCATTTTTATTAAAAAATAACTGCGCAATGATCCATTTTCTATAAAAAAAATTCAAATCGATTTTCTAAGAAACTTCTTTGAGTTATCGGATGACTTTTATAGCGCCGTTTTTGTGAAAAATCACGTCAAGGGCGCTGTGGTCATTCTTCTTGCAAAGCGACTGTTTTTAAACCGTGATTTTGTCAATGCCGAACAAAATTTCAACTACCTTGTGCCGTCCTAATTAAAAAAAAAAAAAAAAATTGAAATTCGCAATTTAAAAAAAAAATTATCTATGGAATATTTTGCCTTTTTTTACGCATTACAAGAATTCACGACTTAATATAAATATTATTTACTCATAAAATATATATATATTAACGTAATAAATCTGTGATACCTTATTAGACTAGATTATAAATAATATATCTATATATCGCACTATTTTATTATACATATAATATATATGTTTTTTTCTGGATCAATTAAACCATGCGTTTTTTGTTTTTTTTTTTCAATTGTAAAAAGGTGCCTTTGATAAATAGTCATTTCCCATGATATATAAAATGTTTTTTGTAATATTTCATGAAATCATAGCCACACTTGGGAGTAAAAATGTCGCCAAGCGTTTTTTAAAGCCGGCTGATTTTGTACTCTTGTGTGAAATTCGGCTTGAAGCGTGATGTCCAACTCTTTATAAATAATTTTTTAAAAATCAATGTATTTTAAATAACTGATTGAAGAACGTAATATTAACAATTATTAATGAAAATAATAAAATAAAAATATAACAGATAAAGACACAAAATAAAAGGTGCCTTTTTCTGTTTCATATTTTCATTACGAGTTGTTCCTTAACGGTCAGCATCCAAAAATACACACTTTGTAGTCTGCTAACGCAAGAAATACCGTGAATTATTTATCTGTATTTTATACACGGGCAGTTAGAAAAATGCATAAGGTTTGAAAATAAAAAATTCTCGAACCGTAATCTTTTTAATTTGTGTATGAAATACGTATCTGAATATAAGGTAAAACGTTCAAAATTGCTTTCAATGATTTTCAGACATTTTGGTATGGGCTTATTTCATAGTATTTAAAAGATTACACTTTGAGAATTTTTGTCTTTTGAAACCTTATACATTTTACTAACTACCAGTGAAGAATTTAAATATAAATAATATGTTGTATTGCTTGAGTTAGCAAACTAAGGTTGTGATGTTTATGTCCTTATATTTTTTAAAAAATGTTGTCCAAAGTTAAAACAGTGAATATACGTTTTTTTGTGGTGTTATTTCCTATCGGAGGTTTTCTAAGATCAGAACAATCTTCATTGAACTGGAAATAACTTTATTAGACGAATGAAACTGAATAATGTAATGATTACACCATATTTTGTTTTCATATAACTTTGTATTGTAAAAGTGGCACATTTGTTAACGGAGTTCGCCATTTTATTTCTATATGTACTGATTCGAAAGAAAACTATTGTCGCCAATTTTTAAAAAGACCTTTGACACCTAGGGCCTAGACAGGCCATTGAAATTATTAATTAGTGATTTATCTTTTTCAACAGATGTAAAGAAAAATTGTATTTATCTCCATGGGATTATCTCTTGTATCTACGAAAAAAAATGTAAATAAAGTGCCATAAATTAAAGAGATTTTATTCTCAATGCCAGAAATAAGGCATTAAAAATAAGTGCCAATATGTCATATTTTTTAAATGAAAAGTTGTATATAAGTGCCAAAATGATGTAATACATATATATGCCTACCTAACTGTATATTACATTTGCCATTTTTGTAAAAATATACTACAATAGAATATAAAATTGTGCAATGAAATAAATAAAAATAAAAATGGACTATTTTCCACAAGGTGCCATTGTTTATTTTGAAAATAATTACAAAATAATAAAAAATAGCGTTTTAACGCCATGAAAAACATAATAAATTGTTCTGTAAATACTTGTTTTGTTTTTAATTATTTAAGATTCTTTAATGCGGAAGGGGCACGTTAATTTTCTAATTTTATAAATACGTATTTTAGTCGTGTATGTAATATTTTACAGAAAAAAAGGGTTTCCTAAAATCAGGCGTAATATTTCGCCAGTAATATTTTGTAAATATAAAGAAAAAATTGTACGTAAATTCTATTAATTTATATTTTTGCTTTATTTTAGCAATAAATTTGTTAACATTTTTTTAATGACAACTCTCTTTACATATTTTTAAGCCTTTTTTATAAATTATCGCTGTAAGGAACAAAAATGATAATACTGTCCTTTGTCCATTTTTTGTTTATGAATTGTAAATAACTGTATAAACACATAAGTACTGTAAATATAATAATAGTAATTTTAGCCTGCTCAATTTTTGCAATACTTGGAATGTTTTTATAGCGCCATCTTTGCGAGATTTTTATCACTTAAGTTCGCGATGGCGTTCGATTATATTAATCCCTAGAAACTGACAGCGTTGCCTCTAGCGGTAAATCTAAGAACTTATATATTTTTTTTAATTGGCAGCCATCTTGGATCCAGTGTGTATGCCTTTGTAAGGTCTTGGTGAATTTCGCCATTTTTTTAATAAAAATTGGTAATTTAGTAACATCTTACATTAATTCCTAAACACTGAGACTGTGTCGCCTCTAGTGGTAAATGTAAGAACTTATATATAGAAAAGTTAGGCAGCCATCTTGAATCTAATGTTTGGGCCTTTATAAGGAAGGTCTTGGTGAATGTCGCCATTTAAAAAAAAATGAAATTGGCAATTTAGAAACATCTTATATTAATTCCTATACACTGATAGTGCTGCCTCTAGTGGTAAATGTAGCAACTTTTTTTTTTTAAAGTTTGGCGCCCATCTTGGGTATCTTTAAAAGTCTTTGTTGAATGTTGCAATTTTTGACAAAATTTATTAAAAATGTTGAAAATAAATATTTTTGAGTTATATTCAGCACTAAATAACTATCGATATAAGATCAAATGTTGATAATAATTTGATGAATATATGTAAAGAAAGTATACTAGATCTGAACCGGTGATAACTCGTAACTTCATAATATGCCTCTTTCTCTTTAATCTCGCCTTATATACAATTCCCAACAGTTTTCCGCAAATGGTTGTCTTATATTCCAACTGCACCCTGTCAGTGGAAAATTTATTAATTGATTTAAAAATTGTTCAATAATCATATGATTATTGTCAACCTCGCTCTATTTTTAACTTGTTATTATTAACTACGTTATTATTATGTTAAAATTAATGATTGTGAAACGTTATTTTTAACTGTGGAAACACCTTGTTAGTTTTATGATTTGAATGCTGTCAAATTGATTGCACCTGGCAACATTGCATTTTTTTGTTTGTTTTTTAATAGAAGACTCACTATTTATGTTTTTTTTTATTTTATACACAAATTATACTATTTTATTCTGTAAAAATAATAAAAAATACACAAAATAAACGTAATTATTGTTTATTTACAAAAAATATCCAAACATATCCATTTATACGCGAAGAAAATAATACATCGATATGCTCTAACAGGCAAGGGGAAGAAACCAAAATAAGGGCGGCGAGCTAGGCGTGCCGCCAATTTAAGTAAAACAGCAAATAAGTGTTTTATGAGTTGCTTACCGCACTCAAAATCACGCAAGCGGCAGTGTACTAGGCTGGTGCCAAAGTGGATTACAGGTGACATTTTTTTTTTACATTAACTCCACACAGGAGGCCCTGAAGAAAACAAATTCCCTCAGGGCTATGTCATCTTTGGGGATGCTATGTGGAGGGTCTTTTTAAAGAAAGGAAGAAGTGAACCTGGCTCTTGAAGAGATCCATGTTGTAGGAGGGAGGAAACACAGAGGCAGGCCAATCATTCCACAGCCAAGCTGGTGAACACAAGACCGAGTCATAAAAGCGACACGTTTTTATGTGACAAATGTTGGGCGCGCGTTTTGCGTGCTTTCTGATCATGCACCAGTGTCTAAGGGATCAAGACGCTAGTTCCTCAGAGCATCTTCCATTGAAATACCGGTAGAACAAGGACAGCATTCCCACCTGACGCCTGTGCTCTAAAGATTTCAATCCTTTTGCCCGTTTCTACACAGAGTCAAAGGTTTTTTTTTCAGGAATTTTGTAGTTCCAGACCAGAGGTGACTGCCAAATTCTACAGTGGAGTGCACTTGCGATTTGTACAGGGTCAGCAATTGTGTACTATCTGCAGTATCTGCGGGCTCTGCACAGTATGTCCAGCTTCTGAGAGGCTAACTTTACTCTGACTTCGATGGATCCTTTACTTTTGCATTATTCTAACGTCAGTGGAATCCACAAATTCTACACTTGACATTGACTACAAAGTTAACCGTGTCAAGCTCTATTTTTGTACAGGTATCGCAACAAGAGTAGACCCGAACAATGTAGGTACTCGCACAGCGATGCGTAGATGCGTTGCTTGCACAACGCATGTTTCAAACTTGTTATTCGACTCCAGTAAACAAGACAAAAGGCTGTTTCTCAGTGACGTTTGACTGTGGGTAGTATATAGGTTCACAATATGCACCAATACACACAATCCTAAGTCTCAACTCTAATTGCGCCACCTATTCGTAATTTTTTACGATTTTACATCAAAATTCTATTCTGCCAAAAGGGGAACTGACGAGCAAACAAAAACTACTCTAGCGACCCCACCGACTGCAAAGTTAAGTATGTCGATCTGTAAGTATAAAAAATATGTGATAAGGTTGGTTCTAGATGAAATTTTACCTAAAAACTGCAGAAAGATTTACATAAGATAACCCTGTGCAAATTTCATTACGCCAGAGTTCACCGTTATAAAGTTTATTTTGTGAGTTGCAGACAAACACAAATATTAAAAAAAATGGAATAACTTTTTGAAGCCCTAACCAATTGAGCTAATGCCACTTTATTGCTCTCCGTCATTTTCAATTTTTTACTGCTGTCTTTCTATACTGAGATAGACCGAGAGGTCCTGGGTTCGAGTCCCAGATGCGACCGCTACCTTTTTTTCTGTGTCTTTTCTATTTCTTATTTCATTTGAGATTTGTTAATTTTTTTCGTCAATGATTAAAAAAACAAATATTTTTGCTTTTTCATTATTAGATTAGGCTACAAGAAATTTCGGGGTTCGTTGTGAGGCTGAAGGGGAGATGAGCAATAGGAAGTTTGGGGTGTACCTGGCTATGCAGATCTGTTTGCAAAATACGTCTTAAGCCATTCAAGCTCTTTTTTAAGCATAAGACATTGTCCTTATCCCTAGGCTTAAAGACTTTTTGCTTATCTGCGGTTCCAGCTCTCTCGGATGACAGCTGTCATTCAGCCAATGTCATTCTTTAAAAAATATCGATATTTGCGTAGTTTTAACAAAATAAAAACTCTACTATCGTAATTATTTGACTTTAAACATTATTAGTGACATATATGTGAGATAATTTATTTGTTTAATCTCAACGGTATAAATATACCATAAACAATAATTACATGTCACAGTTAACTAAAAGCATAAGAATATAGCACAAATTATTTAAAAAAGGTAACTATTAAATGTGGCATTAGGTCATACAATGACATCAAAGAATATATAAATAATAAAATTTCATAAAGGATATAAAAGTAAAAGATATGCGTACATATAGAACATAAAGTAAACTTAGGTTGAATTATTTTTGATTGAAAACATGATAGTATAGCCTTTTTGTACTTATCTTCCGTGCAGTTAAATAGATCCGCTACATCTGCGTATCTATTACTAACTTCATGTAATCTAGGTACAAGCGAGTGTAGTAATAATAACACAATATAATAAGGGTAGGGATAGGGATAGGGGTAGGGGTAGGGCATAATAATGCTCTTAAATTAACCTTTTTTACGAAATTGCTGTTTGTAAAGTACCTATGCCAAAAGCCCGAAATGTCAGATTAACTAACTAATTAACTATTAGGTATTTTTTTCCTCAAGGGTAGGCAGAGAGGACGGACCGCCAAACAACTCGATCTCGGCGGACACTTCTTGCTTCACTCACATTCATTCTCTTCTGTTATTCCGACTTCTGACATGGCACGACTCAAGTATTTGATTCACTTGATCGTGCGTGTCTTTTTAGGGAGTCCCCGACTTCTTCTTAATTTCGCATTCAAACCATCTAAGCGTCCCTTTCTTAATCTCAGGCGTTACGCTTACATCAGCCTTGCATTCTTTGCGAATCTCAACATTTTTCACACGATTATAAATTGTTTTACGCACATTCGTCTCAGAGATCTTATTTCTTCAGCATTCAGTCTGCTTTCATCCTTCCTCTGCCAGTTCCATGCCTCACTGCCATACATCAGGGTTGGTATCAGCACTCCACTGTAAACTGCTAGCTTCGCTTATTTGACAAACTAACTAACTAACCATCACGCCGTTTCTCCGCAGGGGTAGGCAGAGAGGACGGACCGCCAAACAACTCGATCTCGGCATACACTTCTTGCTTCATTCACTTTCATACAACGTCTCATACATTCTCTTCTGTTATTCCGACTTCTGACATGGCCCGACTCAAGTATTTGATTCACTTGATCGTGCCACGCCTTCCTCGGACGTCCCCGGCTTCTTCGTTAATGTTGACAATGTTACTTTTTATTTGGAAAACCAACCGTTCTCAATAATTACGAAGTGTGATAAATATATATTAAAAAAAACTGAACTTATAATAGGTTTCCACTCCTGTCTTAATTACTTAATGTTTTTTTAAGTTACAGATTTAGCCTTAGGGGTTGAGATGGTGGGAGGGTGGGAAGGGGATGGATCTAGTCTGTGTAGAGTAATATGATTGTGTGAATGTTATTTATTGATTTTAGATTTTAAGTTGTGAGTTTCTGGGTTAAATAAGTCGAACTCACTGTATGAAGTGTTAAAAATGAGTGAAGCGCGGTGAATAAACGTGTTTTGTTTTGAGTTAGTCTTGCATTGAGGGGGCGGCTTACGGCCGTTCTTCCCAACTTTTCGAATGATCAATCTGAGTCACCGATCAGCCAAGTATTTTGTTGAGCATTCGCTCTGTTTGCCCGTTTTAAAGGTTTTTTTTCCCTAAATTGTCTATGGTAGTGCCCGCCCACTTTCGTAGACTATAAAATGGTGCCTGTCCACTTTCATAGACGTACATTTGACGTTTCTCCTCCGTGAAAAATAAGACAAAACGTAGCTTATAATAAATCAAATAATTTAGGTTCTCTTCAGTTTTGTTTAAAACATACAAAAAACATATTTTGTCATTCGAAAACGGAAATAAATGTATGTCATTCAATATTTGAATCGCGATAAATAGATCGCGAATCAATAATGACGTTTGACATTTCACTGACATGTTCGCCCTGTTGACACTTTTTACAACTAGTCCTCTGTTGAGGGGAACTTAATCCACAAAAATCGATATTCTAAATTGATCGTAATTTTGATCGAGAATTTCGTTGAGAAGAGCGTATTTGTGGAACAGTATTGAGGCAAATTTTCGGCTCTACAGTTGCTCAGTTGGGTTGGGAAGAACGGCCGTTATGAGGCGTTCTTATTACGATCCTTTTTTTGTCCAGTTTTCATGTGGATTGTCTTTTTCTATGGAATTTTCTCTAGAATTTTCCATAGAAAAAGACAACTCGTGAGCAATCTGGATGAAAAAAAGTATCGTCTAAGAACGTCTTTATTTTGTCCGGTTTGTTTTTCTACGTCTTCGCAGTGACGAATTCCAGAAAATCACATAATTACATTTTAATTTTCACCTATCCTACGGCACGGATGTATGAAAAGTGTGCATTAAATAGTATTTAGCCAAACATAGACAAGATATTCATAGACAATGATGCACTCACAGAGAGTATATTTAAATGAATTTGAACTTCTTAAGTCATATCTATGGAACCCAAAATATACCGCTCACTTGGCGTAAAGCCAAACAGGACCCAATGTATAGGAATGCATACCTACTACCACGGAATAAGTTTAACTCCTAGAAGTATATTGCGGGCGTTTCTATGTGCAAGAAATAAGCCAAATTTATTGAACGATGCGATTCAAAGTAATCCCCCAAATACACTGTATATTATTTTTGATTAATAAATTGTGAAATAACGCAAATTTGAACCCGCGACCTCGAGATTCGTAGCCGAGGATCTTAACCACTCAACCACGGATAAATAAACCTACCTACCCCTTTTTAAGTCTACTATTAAAGTATGATGTAAAGTGAGGTCCGGTGTTCTCTCTTTCTAAGATACATGTCTGACCTTAAGAGAAAGAGAGATAGAACGGGCATTATGAGAATCGCCATTTAGTTCCCCATACGGAACAACTAGACTCGGAAGGATACATACTTACCCATTAAAGCGAAGCATTGGGAAGTAATACCGAATCATGTGCGTTAGGTTTGAAAATTTGATGGCCTAGAAATATCATGGATGACATAATTAAATACTGCAAGTAGAACGCACCTTGACCTCAAAGGCATTTTTTGGTGTGTCTTTTTAAAATCCTCCAAAAAAATAATGTGTCCTACCTAAAAAAATGTTTAAAGTGGAAAATCTCCTACTTACGAACCATTTTTCTGACATTGTCAATATGGCAAATTAAGTTTTTTTTTTTTAAATATGAAATAAAAACATTTTAATATTCATGAATTCATTTTGATATGCTTGCCTGGTCAAAATTAATTTCAAGCTAGACATATTGGCTGTACTAAAAAAATAATACATGTGGTGGGTGTATTGAATTTTAACGGGTTTCGTTATTTTTAATTTATTTTTGTAACTCTATTCAGTGCTTTACAAACTTTCAAACACAATTAAACAGATAATACTCATTTTCACACAAATATCTGAGGCATGGAAAGGTCTTGCGTAAATAAGGAACTCCAGTGAAAACTATAATGGATTTAAATATATAGATCGGCAAACGCCGATTCTGAACATATAAATTTTATTATATATAATTTTAAACGTAGAATTTACAAATCGTTATTTTAAAGTGAATAAAAAATCATCCCATCAAAACACCTTATTATGTTGGTACCATTGTATTTAGAACATCGGACGTCACGTGCGCATTCTGCTTTTGAATTAGCATGAATATTTTTATTTTTCGTTTTGGCGAAACATAAATTTGTTCAATACAAACAAAAAAAACTATTATTAATGAAAGAAATTGGAGTATTCACGAGCCAACCAATTATCAATGCGGATATTATGGTAATGTTAATACTCGACACTATTATTATTTATCAAGTTAAAGTTTCTAAAAGGTACATAATTTTAATACTTGTGTTTAGTTATGGTTAACAATGAATAGAATATAAAATTATGTACGGTAAAGCTCAACCTTGTTTTGACATTCTAACCTCATTTATTGCAATTTTTATTATGTTATGTTTCTGCAAAATATCCAATCAGGTATAATAAAGGCTCGCTGTTTTATAAACATGTATATTATAAACTGTTTATATTTTACAACGTCATAGTAATTATAAATCTACTGCCCTTATTACCCACCTATTACGCTGAAACTAGCTACTTACATAGTATCTACCTTCTCACTTCTTTTATACTTATGTTATTATATTATGCACTAAGCTAAACTTTAGGTGAACCTTCACAAAACTGCGCTATAGAAATTAACTCTTATTATTATTATTATTAAACTACTTCTCATACTCTTTTGTACAACCTGCTGTTATAATGTAACCACAGGATAAACTATTATTCATTGTGATAATTACGCTGTAACTACATACTGTTATATTGTATCTACTTACTTCTTTTACACCTATTTATTATTTTATGTGTACATTATTGTATTCCCTTGTAAAACTATGTGATAAATGTATCAACATGTAAAAGCCTTCTAGGCGTGAATAAATAAATAAATAAATAAATTTAAAAAACTGATCAAAGCCGACCGGCCATAGATTTGAAGCGTTTTGGCGGGCTTCGAAAAATTGAAGCTTTGAAAATTATTTTAACTTTGAAAACAAACTTAAAAAAAACAGATATGCTAATATTTAAGTTTGACTGTTATTATTGATAACAAAAAAATAAAAATTGGACTGGAGTTCCTTATCGATGACATCGGCAGTTTTCTTTCAAACCAGTACAGATCATACTACTAGGTATTATCTGTTCGGTGGGTAGGTACTGCCTACGTTATAATGTTTGGCCAGAGTTCAGCGTACTGATTATCTGACAGCGGAGATTTACGCTGCAAAAATGTCACAATAATTATTTTTTTATGTGAATACCGCATTAGAGTTTCACTGCCTGGAGACAGTGGAACCATAACATCCCAAGAATTTAGGGAAAGCTAAACTCGGAGAAATGGGAAGATGAGAAGAAGAAGGTTGTTAGAAAAAAAAGAGCTTTGAATAATAGTTTAAAAAAATGATATTCGAATTTTTTGTATAGCGCCGTTTGTGTGAAAATCACCTCAATGCCGCTTTATAATTCACAGGACTACAAAAGTAAAATTTTTAATTAACGGAAAAGATAAAGAAGACAGTTTAGGCCACTCAGGCATTTATTCACTTCAATGTAATGATTGCCCGGCGTTCTATGTAGGCAAAACGTCGCGTAATGTTAATATCCGTGTAAAAGAACACTTAAGATGTCTAAATAATAATGGTTTCTCCGAATTTGCTAACCATCTCTTAGAAACAGACCACACATTCGATAAAAATACAGGCACTAGTTTACTGCATAAAAATGTAACCGGCATTCGATTAGATAACCTAGAAGCATTAGAAATAAGGAAAGCAAAAAACACTAATAGTAGACTAATAAATAATCAAATAAATTTAAATAAAAGTCCAATCTTTAAATTATTCCCAATAAACAAAGTACATTCCCTTCCCGATCAGCAGGTACCTGCTGATCTCCCACCCCTGGCCCTTCACTAGCCTGTTTGTATCATTCCATAACACATGTGCATCTTAGTTCATAGTTTAGTTGTATACTGCCCTGAAGAAGCTACGGTAGTAGCGAAACCCGGTCGGCTAAAGTATAAATAAAAGTGATGTAAAACAAAGTTATTGTTTTATTTTATAAACAAAAGTAAGTATTTATTATTGAGGTATACAAATAGAGTAAACGTTTCTTGCAAAGTCGGTGTAAAATATTGTCCCCGGGCGCGGAGTAGGAAGGGGGTGAAGCGGCTGTCGATGTCGCCCGAATCCTTCTGACCACAAACGAACTCAACAAACGGAGTGGACGGAGCATTTGCGTTACCGTCGTGCCAACTCCAAATATTTGAGTTTTTTAACATTAATGAAGCCAATTTATACGAACATTAATTATGGTAAAAGTGATGAATGTTTACACCATTGCTTTTTCTGTTTTTTGCAGAACGAAATGTCCAGTCGCTGAGTCATTTTGCAGTTATTATTGGAAATCCATACACGGCGTGCGCTTGTAATCGACTGAAGCCCGTGTTATCTCTATGATGCCAATTGGCCTCATGTTGTTGTCCATATTTCGAACGCTGATGTTTGCTCCATGCGTGTACCTCAATGATATTTACAGGCAAAACATTTTGAAAGCGCACGTTTGACTGTATTTGTGAACGCCGATAGTATCGCGAGCAAGCGTCAAATTAGTTCTAACTACTTTGGAAGGACAATATTATTTGGATACTGGGTGCGTTGCAACGTTTGTCATAATCTTCGAATATTATTGTTGTAATTTCTAATTAAGTCGAGGTAGTTAAGTTCCTCTCGGTTAGGTTGTGATTTTTAAAATGGAGTCAAAAATAAAAACTGGTCATTATAAACTATTGAGTAGCCAAACAAAGAAAGTTTTATATAATAGTCTGTTTAGATACTTTGAAATGAAATATATGATTGCAGTTCCTACACCAGCACAGCTAGTTGTCAAATTAATTGACATTTCTATAGGACATGTTCGGAGAATAGTCTCAGAAAATAACCTTTTTCCGGAAGACCATAAAAAATAAAAACAAAATTAATAAAAATTCTATAGTTTGTAGTTAGTGTTTGTATTTACAATAAAAGATAATTCATTAACATCCATTACGACCATTACATAAGCAAAAATTTTTTTTTTACTTACTTGTAACTTCTTAACGCCAGAACGAGTCGTAGAAGCGATCGGTTTTCGTATGACAAATATTAATTGTTTACAAATGTAGGTGCGCGTTTGGTGTGTTTCTCGATTGTGCACCAGTGTCGAGGGGATTGATGGCGCTAAGTCCATGGAGCATCTTCCATTGAAATACCGGTAGAATAAGGATAGCATTCCCATTTTATACCCGTGCTAGATTGCAATATGTTTGATAAGATAAGGGAAGCTATCAAACGGACCGCCCGTTTCTGCGGATTCAGGAGTTATTAACACATTCTCCGCCAACAGCCCCATTTTAGTATCCAGTGTCAGTCACCCGTGACTGACAAGGCGGTCAATGTGTTAATGTGTTTTGGGGTTTCGTACTAGAGATGGCTGCCAAATTCAACAGTGAAACAGTCACGCATTATTGCGTTGGTCAATAGCAAGAGTAATGTCGACATTCGAAATAGAATTCAAGATCGATTACTGTATGTCCATCACTAAGATTCAACAATATTCCTAATTTTGGCAATTTCTATGGTTAACTGCTGTCAAATGTCAGACATCTGTCAACAATCAGTCGATTTGCACAATATTATTGTTATAATGTCATTAAAAACGATACCAAAGCTTAAAACATTACAAATCGCGTTAACTAAGTAGATAATGGTTATAGAATGGTATAAATGAGGTTTTAATGGAGAAATATACTGTCCCGATGTCGTGGAATACATTAATTCCTGAGGAACCACCTCCGTCCCCTTCTGAATATGAACTTGTATGTCGAGTCTGCCTCAAGAGAGGTCGCCTGCAGTCTATTTACTCTTATGATGTGGGCCGTGGGTAATAATTTTCATTTAATTTATTTGGAATAACTTACTGAAACTTATAAACCTCAATGTAATATTTTTTGTACTCTTTGAAGATATATCTATTTTTTAATTTAATGTAAATCAAATTTAATAATGTTATTATTAAGTTCTGCAAGTATTTTAGTTTTTATTATTGTGACAGCTGTTTCGGCGTTCAAGGTCATTTTCAAACTGCAGTTAATCCCCATTGCGACGACATTATTTAACAATATAACACATTTATAAATGGGACATGGGACAACGGGTCGCTTTTATGACTCACTCTTGTGTTCAACAGCTCGGCTGTGGAATGATCTGCCGGCCGCTGTGTTTCCTCCTACCTACAACATGGGTCTCTTCAAGACCCAAGTCCACTCCTTCCTGTCCTCTGAAAGACCCCCCACACATCATCCCCATAGATGATATAGGCCTTGAAAGAAATTATTTCCCTCAGGGCCTCCTGTGTCCTTTCGTCTGTTTATTTGAAACTATCACAGCTCTGAAATGAATCATTCAAATGTTTTAAAATCTATGAGCAAAACTTTCATTTTGATTTTACACTAGCTGATGTTTACCCGACCTCGCTCAGAATTATTATTTTTTTTTGGAATAAAGTTGTGAATTCTTGCTTGTCGTTTGGGTGCCATAATAATTGATTTCACAGCGAAAGTAATGCCTTGTGACGACTATTATTATCTCTAAATAATGACACAAAAAAACATTAATTGGAAATTCAAAATATATCTAAATAATAAAGTTCTTAAGCAGGTACCTACTTGTGTTTGTAATTTTGAAAATATTCTACTCGAACAAATCTTCTTCTTTTGAATATGTAATCTGTGGCTAACCAGAGTGGCATATCTGTGGGCTAACCTAATTAAAATATGGCAGGTTCAATGTTTTTCATACTAATTTTAAAACGTTTTAGCAACAGTTTTACGTGTTGGATTTCATTCAAACTACTCTCTAAATCTTCCCTGCACTAATAAGAACAAGCTGTGCAATTTTCAACGAAACCGGTCTATTAATGTTCGAGAAAATCGAGGACAGACAGACAGACAAACATTCATTCATTTTTATATATAGAGATTAACTCCACACGGGAGACCCCAACGAAAGTAAATTCTTTTTATAAACAATAATTATTAGCCTGAAACACTCATCCAAATTGAAAAAACCTTCCGAGAAAAGATAAATGTCGCCGACAGGACTCGAACCCGCACCCTTCTGATTGCCGGTCAGATGCTCTACCGTTGAGCTACGTCGGCTTATCGCAAACCCGCCAAGTTAATCAATATATACTAGTGTTTCATTCAATAATTACTGTTTTTTATATGCGGGTTTGGATGAGTGTTTCAGGCTAATAATTATTGTTTATAAAAATAAATGTTACCCTTTGCGCTATGCACAAAAATCTTGTCTTAAAAACTTTAGTTTATTAATTAATGAAAGTAAATTCCTTCAGGGCCTATCTCATCTTTGTGGAGGGTATTTTGAAGGTAAGAAAGGAGAGGAAGTTTTGGGAAGGAAAAAGGTATTAGGGGTGAGTAGGAATCTGAGGATCTCTGTGCCTAGGAGTGGCAGACATATGCTTGGCCTCTTCCGATCTGGTTCGCCACACCGTTGGTAGGCAGGCGCACCCACTGCTAAAGCCTGGACAAACCTCCCCCTGCTAAGTCACCTACCATAGTAAACCACTCGGGATGACCTACGGCAGAGGTGTTGGTTATCCAATTAATGGTTCCCGATGCGGCACTACTCATACCCGCCTTCCAAATTAATTTGTAACTATTCACAGGTTACAGCAGCAAGATCTGAGCGAACGTGTGCGCCTGTGCTCCGGCATACGTCTGCAGGCGCTCGACGGATTCCCCCCCAACATCTGCAGGGCCTGCTTCACCATGCTGACTGTGGCGTTCAACTTCAGGCAGCTCTGCCTGCGTAGCGATACCGCTCTGAGAAACAATAGCGGCGTTAAGACGGAAGAAAACAACAGAGAGATAGCCGGAATAATTGAAGAAACTGATGATATGGACTGGAATGCTGAAGAACTATGCAACGGAGACGCTGAAAAACATTCTGATATTGATTACAATGCTTTGAAACGCAGCGTTAAAACAGAAAAAAGCATCATGGAGATGGTGGGAAGTGAAGAAATAGAAGATTTAGATTGGATTTCCGAAGATCTGGAAGATTCACACAATGCAGCGGCAAAGAAACATAAAGATTCCGACGAAAATCAGCTGTTTTTGAAATCGTGGGATGGGGGATCTACTGAGTATTTCTACTGCTTGGTTTGCGGGGCGGAGTTCCAGGATAGGGGGGCGGTGGTGGCGCATACGGAGAAGGAGCATCTCGGGGGCCCGCGGGGGTTCAAGTGCTACGGGTGTGCGAAGGAGCTGGAGACGAGGTGGGCGAGAGAGCTGCACGAGGATTTGGACTGTCCGAACATGCCGCCTGGTACGAAATATCGCTGCAGGTGAGTGACTGATCTAAAGATGAAATCTGATTGGACGAACAAACAAACAAACAAACACTATTTTTGACCTATTATAAATTATCTATTGTTTTATTAAAATTAATCATTTGCAAATCTTTAAACAATGTAATTATAGGGTGTGTGGCGTTGTGGTGCGTAGTCGCGCCGTGCTGGACTTGCACCGGGCGGAGCACCCGGGGGGTGAACCTCCACTGCCCCCACCGCCCCCCCAGCGGCCTCGACGCCCTCGCCCTTCCGCATCGCCCCCCCTCGATATCGACGCGAAAGAGGAGTACATGTGCGAGGTTAGTCCCATATATATATATATATTGAGTAAGGTTCCTTATGTTGCCATAATGTTGTGGGAATTGTCATTACATGCCTGATGATTTCGGAATTTTACGGTACCGATAAATATCCCTGTATCTGATAATTTAAAAAAAATTACAATGTGCAAAGTTTGCTTTTTTCATCTTTGTGTTTAAAAGGTTGTGTCGAATATGTGATCCATCGGCAGCTATCCCCGTACGCGGATGTCACATATCGTCTATCTAGTGTTAAACTGTGCCAAATGACAAAAGGTAAATTGTCCAGGAGAATGTTTTTTTATTTTATTTCTTTAAATTAAAGCTGTGGGTTTCTAGAGATAAAGGTTAGAAGGAATTCAAGATTTTTCTTCTTTTAATGTGTCCTTTTATATGTTTAAATATATTTATTTTTTATCATTTTAGGGATTAACCACAGAAAAGAGAATATACAGATTCGGCAACTCGCATTGCACTGCAAAGTAGTAGTATTTACTCTTAGAAAAGTAAATCTCTTAATGATCATTTCGCCCTTTAAATAATTGAGCAGAATTTATAGCAAATCTCCTTTTTTCCACGTAGCTGTGCTAACAGATACTAAACTAACCCAAACTACCAATTTAAGTAAAACAGTAAATAGTAAAAAGGTTTGGCTTGTTTAAAAAAAACGAATATTTTATATTTGATTTTAGTTTGACGTTTTTACAATTGTTTCTTAATTTACTCACTGCAGGAAACAGTGTTGTTAACATACATTTCCATATGATAGAATTGGGTCACTAAACTGTTAATATTATTGGTGCGTGCTGGTGGGTGCGTGTGGATGCCAATCGTAATATTAATTATCACGATGGTTGCGATTGCGAATTGTAATTTTATGAAGGACCTGCGATTATTACATAAGGAAAGGAACAAGTCAGTTAACTGCACATGTAGTCTTCACTTGTGTTTCACTGAATATTTTGCATTGTGAAGAAATTAAAGTTCAGCAGTGGCGATTTGAATCGTTAGCGGAACTTGTTTTCTCATCGGCGGTTATAATTCTACTGAGGCGGTAGGTCAAACAAGGGGGGAAGCGGGGGCAAAGGAGATGCACATGATCGCACACAATTATATTGAATAAACTTAAAATGAAGTAAAACAACGATTACCTGTGGAATGTAATGTGATATTAGTGATTATTCTCTTTACCACTTCTATTTTTACGCCGTTTTAATGCTAAGGAATGCGTTACTCCGAAAAATCTTCCGATGATCATTTGACGGCAATAAAAATTCGAATGATGACGTAGTTAAATCAAGAAATGCGCGAACCTCGCTGGTGTCAGATAGGTTGTGTCACATGGTTGCCCCCACCCGTCAAAATGGTATACAGTTTTTGCTTTAGGTCAAGTCTGCAATCTTCCGACATAAGTGGGATTAACTTATTTGTGGGTTATGTGTTGATTGATAGGAATCAAACAACTCATGGGAATGAGTTGTTTGTATTTACATTTAATATAACTGAAATCAAAGTAGCGTGTGTTAAGGTCTGTGATTAAAGAAACTATTCACCAATGGTTAACAAGAGTTAATTTATTTGTATAACGGTTATAAAAGCTTACGATTAAATTTACACAACATAAATAAGAACATGAGATAACAAATAATATAGATTAAATACGGAACAAATAGAGATATATAATCTGATCTAGTCGAACACAGGAAATGAATAATGCTATTCGGGAAAACCAGTGACTATAAAGGAAATATACATGTCACTACTGTCGCCGTGCTTCAGGTGTTTGACGGCTGTCGAAATAGTAATTCCTGGTGGCCAGTTCAACTAGTTTATTTTATTAGTATTGGACAGTTTTGCACTACATTGCACTACACTACATTAGTGACAACCATTTTAGCCAGATGGCCAATTTATCAAATTTTCAATATGTTCGTGGGCCGCAGGTGGTGGGGTACCTACAGCATTTACATGATTAACTTTGCAGTCGGTGGCGTCGCTATTGTAGATTTAAAAAAAAATGCAAATCCCAAGGCTTTTTCCTCCGTTTTTTTATTATTCTGAAACAAGGGATCTTGTCCTGAAATACTAAACGAGATGACGCAGGAACAAACTTGACGTATACGAATGTTTTGTGGGTTTCGGATATAGTTTTTTTGTACCTGAACGTACGGGATATGGCTTGTTGCATTCGGGCGATAATATAGCTGCCGTATCACGTAAGTTCGTATGGGTAGGGCAGTTAAAAATCATTAACCAAAAATCAAACCAATAACTAATGATTTTTTCTTTCGGAAAGTCAAATTCCAAACAAAATTTAGTTAAAATTAAAGTTTTATAAAATGGAAATCTTTGAAATGCATCAAATTTTCACGTGTTAAAATATGAATTTTTTTCCATTTTTTTCTTTTTGTTTTTCATGCGGCGAGAATTCAAATAAAATTAATTCACTCTGCTTACAATATCGCTGTAAAGCAATCTAGCGTTTTTACTGGACAATCAAACCTCATCTACCGTCACAATCATCATATCACCGCGTCTGTACGGATCTTCACTACCCGGGCGCCAAAAGAAGTCAACCAAGGACGATTTACAACCCCTTGACCTCCAGGTAGCAAGAAGTGAACGGTTCAAAACCTTTTCTGTTCCTCCATTGTTATTGAGAAGTTCGTTCCCGTTATTTTTCACCAGAATTACAATAAACTTTTAAAAATTTTATTTACTCAAGTTAAGTTGAATGAAAGGATCCGCGGCTGCACGAAATGAGCTCACGTGCCGCGGGTTATGCACCGTTACACTAGATAGACGATATGTGAAAACCATGTGATGAGTAGGATTTCAATTTAAAAGGTCTGCTTTGTAAAGGTTAATAGATAAAATGGCACAATTCTAATTTTTCTTTGATTTTGTTTGTCATGTGACAAATCTCAACTGTGTACAAATGTCGCATTTGGCGTGTATGTTGTATTAGTATTGGTATTTGTTTATTGTATCACAGGGCTGCGGCCAGGTGGTGCGCACCAAGGCCTGCCTCCGTGACCACCGCAAGCGGCACCGGGGCCTGCCGGTGGCGCGCGAGAAGCAGTGCCCCGAGTGCCCGTTCCGCTCGGCGCAGTGGGGCCAGATGTCCACGCATCTGCTGCGTCACGCTGGCCGCCGCCCCTTCGCCTGCCACGCCTGCCCGTTCCGCACGGACTCCGGCAGCAACCTGAAGGTGCACCTGCGACGACACTCGGGCGAGCGGCCGTTCCGCTGCCAGCTGTGTCCGCATCGCGCCATCAACAGCGGGAACTTGGCGAGCCATATGGCCACGCACAAGCAGGGCAGGCACAAGGTAAGTTTTGAACAAAGCAGTAAGCTTCTTGGCTCCAGATCCAGTTGTATCGGTTTCGAAACCCGACAGAGCAAATAAAAGTTGGGTAAATTATTGAATGGATCATTTCACATATTAACTGTGTTTTGGCCACAAGTAACTTAGGACTTATGTTAATGGAAATGCTGTTATGCTTAACGGCTTGATCAAACGCTGATACGGGCCGAGAATCAGCGGTTAACTGAAAAAAATAACGCCTTTGAAAAAACACCGTCAATATAATTTAATTAATAATTATAATATAATTGTAAAGAATGCAAGGATGTAAGCGTAGTGAGCAAGATTAAGAAAGGGACGCTTAGATGGTTTGGGCATGTAGAGCGAATTAACGAAGAGAGGAGTGTAAAGAGAATATATGACGCGAATGTGAATGGAAAAAGAAGCCAGGGACGTCCGAGGAAAACATGGCATGATCGAGTGAATCAAATACTTGAGTCAGGCCATGTCAGAAGTCGGAATAACAGAACAGAATGTATGAGACGATGTATGAATGTGAATGAAGCAGGAAGTGTATGCCAAGATCGAGTTGTTTGGCGGTCCGTCCTCTCTGCCTACCCCTTTGGAGGATTTTGGCCACATTGCACATGTCCCCGTATAAGGTTCAGTTTGTGCAAGAATCAAAGCCGATAGACTACCAACAACGGCTTGATTATGCCATTTCATTCCAAACCATAACGGAAGTTTTGCGCCACCCTGTATTACACACACCTGAAAAATTCACTTTATTTTTTAGGAATCGTGTTATTTTTCTGTATAATTTGCATTATTTTGTGTGAATTTTGCGATATTTTGGTGAAATGACAAATTATTATAGAATAGATTATATTGGGAAAATAGGGTTTTTTCAGGAAAAATGGTGGTATTTTGCAACAAAAGAGGTGTTATGTTCCCTATTTGATATTTTGCAACAAAAGTGGTGTTATGTTCCCTATTTGATATTTTTCAACAAAATTATTACATTTTTTTTATTTATTTTTTAAAAAATCTGTGTAATTTTTTTTAATATATTATTTGAAAATCTAAAAGACAGTATGCGGCATTTTCGACATTAAGTTAGCTGTACACCATTTTATGGCAATTCAAGCTTGTCAAAACCAAATACAAATAAATATTTACTGCATACAATATTACTTTCTTATTTAGAAATACCAATTTATCACATGAAAAAAATGGAAATTTACAGTTATTTACCCAAAAATTGTGAATATGGCTTTATTCGCATGAAAATGGCGAAATTCACCCTTTTCTTGGTCTCTGTATTAACGCCTAATTTTTTTTAATTCCAGTGCGTCATATGCAACAAGTTCTTTGCGTCCAAGGAAACGATGGAAGGGCACGTTGCTTTCGTGCACGAGGGGCGCAAGCTCAACTCGTGCGCGGCGTGCGGGGGCTCCTTCGCCACGCGGCGGGGCCTGCGCAGACACCGGGACAAGCACTGCCGCGGGCATCCCTAGCTGGACTCCTACGGGATGAATGCTACCACAAAAGAGATTGCTGCAAATCACTATGTGTCTTCGCCAAACTTCAGTGGAATTCAAATCCCCTCATAATGAGGATGATTTTTTTTACAATAACCCCCATACATAAGGCCCTATGGGAAATATTTTTCATCAAGGCCTGTGTCATCTTTGGGATGTTGTGTGGAGGGCCTTTTGGAGGAGAGGAAGGAGTGAACCTGGGTCTTGAAGAGAACCATGTTGTAGGAGAGACGAAACACAGAAGCCGGCAAATTGTTCCACAGTCGAGCTGTAAGATGCATGTCAAGAATGAGTCGTAGAAGCGACCCATTCTCATATGATAAGTGTTGTTCCTCAGAGTATCTTCCATTAAACTACCGGTAGAACAAGGACACAATTCCCACCTAACGTCTGTGCTCCAAAGATTGCAATCCGTTTAAGATAGGTGAATCTATCAAATGGACCGCCCGGTTCTGCAGAGTCAAGGGTTTTTTCAGGCATTTTGGTGCTTCAGACCAGAGGTGGCTGCCAAATTCAATTGTGGGTGCACTTGCGATTTTTACAGGGTCAACAGTTGTGTACTATTAAAGAATCTGCAGCCCTGTACAGTACGACCAGCTTATGAGAGGCTATCTTGACTCTGGCCTCGATGGAGCCCCCATACCTGAGCTGGTCTTGCTGGGAAGATTGCTTCCGTTAAAGGAGACCAGATTGTCATTTGATGCCTTTTAGACGTAATCAGACATGATTGGGTCTTTGAAACATTAAATTTGACGAGGTTATTCTTACCCCAAGAGGAGACCCTCTCGAGGTAACCGTCCATTCTCTGCTTCAAAGCCCTCCGAGCCGTTGGAGTTTGTGTGCCCTTCGGGGGTTTGTCAAACAAAAAGCTATCATGGACTGTACTGTCATCCGCGTAACAATAAATTGGTGCACATGTCAAGAGGTCATTGATGTGAAACAAAAACAATGTCGGCGACAGAACCGATCCCTGTGGGATGCCAGCATTTATTGAATGCGAGGAAGAGATGAAACCGTCGGCAACCTGAAAAATCTGAATCGATCTCTCCCTCAAAAAGTCAACAATCCACTTACACAAGGATATGGAAATCCGTAAGAAGGCAGTTTGTTGACAAGTCCTCAGCGCTAAACCCGGTCAAAGGCCTTGGAAATGTCTAGTGAGACCGTTTGAATCTTACTGTGACGTTCCAGGCACTGCCCCATAAACATGCATCACATACGCGAGTAAGATCACTGCACGAGCGGTTCCGCCGGATTCTATATTGACGATTGTTAATAATCTTGTTTTTCTCGAGGTATGCGAGCAGTTTATTGTTAATCACACGATCCATCACCTAGGACCGAACCAATGTGACTTGATTGCTATTTCGATCCCTTGAAAAATGAAACAACACCGTAACTGTAAAACTTATTTTATTTGTCTCTCAGTAAGAAATATAATACTAAATTTAAACATAGATTATACTTAAATTAAAAGAAATCTTCAGAAGAAAAAAAAATCATGCATTAGAGAAAAAAAGTTACAATTGGGCAGTTTTACGCTATTTTTTGTCACAATTACTCAATCCCAGAGCTTTTAGGGCTGATGAGACTGTTACAACTACTCATTAGGGGTGCATTTCGGACTCGTTTTCAAAATTACACTGTAAAACATGCCGTTATGATCAAACTTTTTCATATATCATTTTCAGACCCATCAAATTGATTCCCCAATAAATCCTTAGAACACATATATTATTTTTTAATGTTTAAAACTGTATAATATTATGTTTAGACACTTCAATCTATAATTCAACCAACGGTGATTTTTTTTAATGCTAATTACTAAAGACCTGAAAAATTCCCTATATTCTGGTGAAATTCGCATTATTTTGGGTAAATCGCGTTATTTTTGTGAAAATCGCGTTATTTTTGGGAAAATCGCGTTATTTTAGTGAAATTCGCGTTATTTTAGTGAAATTCAAGTTATTTTTGTTGAAATTCGCATACTTTTCAGCAAAAACCTTGGTATTCTGTAATAGAGGCAGCGTTATGTTTCCTTTTTGCTATTTTGCAACATAAGTAGTGCGTATTTTTGTTGTTTTTATTTTATGTTGTCTTTTTATATTATGCATTGTTTTTTGAAAATCGAAAAGAGAATTAACAGCAAGCGGCGTTTTCGACATAAATCTAGCTGCGTCCCATTTAATGGCTATTCAGACTTCTCAAAACCGTAGACAGAAAATATTTAGAACATACAATATTACCTTTTAAAATACCAGAATGTCACGTGAAAAATTTGAAAATTGGCATTTTTCACGCAAAAAATTCGCACTATCATAAACGCTAAATTTTCAGGTCTTTACTAATGCTCATCAACAGTTGTTTGGAGACCCAAACCACACTTGCGTCCGTTGGATGTCACCTGGAGTCCGATTCCTGATCTTTTTAACGATATTTTAAGACATTGCCCTTATCCTTAGAGTTAAAGGCATTTTGCTTCACCGCGGTTCCGATTCCATGTGAATAACAATAAAAGGAGTCTGTGGTGTAATTATCACAGTATTATTACAAATTATACATGCATCACACGCACTTTAACACATGTAGTTTATTATAATTTTTAGAATTTAAATCACTTTTATTTGACATATCGAACTTTTGGCATTGGTTCTTTGCAAATAGCGCAATTTCGTTAATTCGGTAGATTTAATAGCATTATTTTGCGACAATGTTTAAACTCAATACTTACGATAATATTAAGTTTTTCTTTTGTTAAAACTACGCAAATATCGATATTTTTAAAGAATTCGTTGAATAATAGCCACCAGGGTAAGCAAAAAGTCAATTAAAGCCTAAGAAAAAGGACAATGTCTTATCCTTAAAAAGAACCGGAATCGGGCTCCTGTAGACCTATAGATTTGTAGACCTATAAAAACCCAGACAATGGAGCTCGACTTAACTCAACATGGCCAGATTGAGTAGGGTCAGGTTAATAATATAGTTTTGAAGTGTCCGTTGGATGTGACCTATAGACCTGTAGACCTATAGAAACCCAGGCATCGGAGCTTAACCTAACTCAACCCGGCCAGAATGTGTTGGGTCAGATTAATAATATAGTTTTGGTGAGTCCGTTGGATGTGACTATCGATCTAGGCGTTGGAGCTGACCGGGTTGGGACTGTCGGAGTCGCCTTCGTCCATGGGAGCGTAGAGGTCGTCCTGCTCGGCCTTCAGGTCCGAGGGTTCGTAGGCCGTGGCCAGCGGGGAAACCACCACTCCGTCCCAGACCGTGATCTCGCAGGATATGTCCTTGCCTGAAAGGGAAATGTTTCAAATAGGGAATTAATATAATAAAATGCACGGGAAGACCTGAAAGGGGAGGGCTCCTGCCCAGTAATAAACAATCTGAAAAAATATAATAATAGACTGGTCTGTATGGCAGTGAGGCATGGAACTGACAGAGGAAGGATGAAAGTAGACTGAATGCTGTAGAAATGAGATATCTGAGACCATGTTAAAAATGTGGAGATTTGGAAAGAACACAAAGCTGATGTAAGCGTAGTGAAGTAACCTGAATAATTCACATTAGTTTTGGGCAAAGTGGCATTATTTTAAGATGAAATTAGTATTATTTTTGGGAAAATGGGGTTATTTTTCAGCAAAAACAGTGGTGTTTTGCAACAAAAGTGGTATGTTCCCTCATTGGTATTTTGCAACAAAAGTGGTATGTTCCCTCATTGGTATTTTGCAACAAAAGTGGTATTTTCCCTCATTGGTATTTTGCAACAAAAGTGGTATTATGTTCCCTCATTGGTATTTTGCAACAAAAGTGGTATTTTCCCTCATTGGTATTTTGCAACAAAAGTGGTATTATGTTCCCTCATTGGTATTTTGCAACAAAAGTGGTATTTTCCCTCATTGGTATTTTGCAACAAAAGTGGTGTTATGTTCCCTCATTGGTATTTTGCAACAAAAGTGGTATGTTCCCTCATTGGTATTTTGCAACAAAAGTCGTACATATTTTTCTGTCGTCTTTTGTATTTAATTTCTTTGTTTTTTTTTTTTCTTAAATCACGAAAGTATGCGGTGTTTTCGACACGAAGTTAGCTGCGTTCCATTTTATGGCTATTCAAGCTTCTAAAACCGTAGACAAAAAAATATTTAGGTAGTACAATTTACTTTCTTACTTTAAAATACCAGAATATTGTGTGAAAAATATGAAAATTCAGTTATTTACCTGTTTTTCATGTAAAAATGACAAATTTCGCATTATTCTAGTTATGAGTAAGATTAAGAAAGGGACGTTTATATAGTTTGGACATGTAAGGCGGAAGAACGAGAAAAGGATAATATTTTACACGAAAATTTATGGAAGAAGTCGGATGTCCGAGGAGGACATGGCACCATCAAGTGAATCAAATATTTAAATCGGGCCATGTCAAGAGTCAGAATAACAGAAAAGTGTGTATGAATATGACTGAACTAAGGAGTGTGTTGTGTGGCGATCCATTCTCTCTGCCTACCCCTGCGGTAACAAGGGGATGATTAGTTACTTAAGACAATGTAATACATTAAACATCACTCACCATCTTCAAACTCTTGCAATCCTAAAACATAGGCGTGCCCCCCTCTGGCCAGCACCCTCAGCAGCGTCTGTGCCGTCATGGTGGCGCGGTCGAGCTCCTCGGGCCCGAGCGCCGCATGGGCCGGCCCGCCGCGGGGGCCCCTGCCGCCGCCGCCCGCCCCCATGGTGCCCGGGAGGTAGAAGCCCGAGGACAGCAGCTGGAGGACGCGCCTGTGAAGAGAATGGCGGATAAAATAATAAATTTATCAAATAGTGTTGAGGTGAATCGCTGATCGTTGATGGATAACGAAGAAACCTACATAATGGCGCATCTACCGTTAAATGCCAGCGTATCCCCGGTGGATTCGCTAGAACATATTTAAATGAACTGTAATCCTGTATCAACGAAAGAACCAATCAGAATAGATATTTTACATAGCTTGATATTCAGCACAAGTCAGATAATAAATATTTGAAATTGTTGCGTGTCGTAGTAAAAAATATTTCCAATGTACAAAGTTACATTACTGTATTATTTACAGGAAAACCTAATGCCCGACTACACGATCGCCAAACCTCCCAACTCCAACGTTTGGGCGATTGTGTAGAGGGATAGTTTGTATGCTTGAGTTCGACGAGTTGGCCCGAGATCGCTCCGGTGGCCAACTAGTTGGCCCAACCTTCAAAATAGTTGGCCGAACTCGCACAAACCGGCCTTCACACAGTGGTCGTTCAGTACGAGTTCAGCGAGCGACCCCGACGGATGTGATGCGCGAGAATAAAACATGACTGAACTATGTGTACAATGACAAAAAGAGACTCAAATATGAAACTAACCCCCAAATAAATGCCCAAATATGCATTATGCATATTATTCTAATAATTGGATAATTTGTATAGCACTGTTTGTCATGAAAAATCACCTCAATAACGAAATACATGTAATTCCCCACCTTCCTCTCTCCCTTCTCCTTTCCATCGCCAATACCATCATCCTCAGAACATTCCCCAATTCGGAATGCTATAGTCTCACTGGCTCCAGACGGCTGGGACTCTTGTGCGGTATTCATATAAAAAAAAAAAAATAATCTGGTGTGTAATCAATCCGGGAAAGTTATTATATTTTTTTTGCGTTGCAATCTGTCTCAGGCTGTGCGTAAAAATAAAATACGGAGCTAAAACAGGCGCAATAGCTATCGACAAGCGGTGGGGACTATCAAATTGAAATATTTTTTTATTGTCATATTTTTCTAACATTTTGAAAGACAAAAACGTGTGACTAGATATTTTTTTATTGTGAAGTTCAAGAAACGACGGATGGGTGATTTGATAATTAACACATAATAGGTACCTATTATTTATTTCATGTATTATTGTACCTAATGAGAAACGAATTATAACATTGATACAAGCCATAAGTGCGGGAAACACCGATTTATTCTAATCCATAATACGGTACCCGAGGTCTGTCTACCTGAGGGTAATTTACAAACGCCCGGCTTTAAATCCCGGAATTTCGCAGTCGCCAGAAGAAGGCAGTTACGGGGATTAACAGCGAACTAATTAAAAGCCACCGAGCCACAGTTCGGAGTTCACGAAGGAACCCGAAGAAGAGTTCGGATGTGATTAAAAACGGGGACTTTGGACGAAGCAAAGTCAGTAGTGGACAGAGACGAGTCAGCAGAGGCCGTCCGGCCAGTGGTCGTAGTCGAGACTCCCGTCTCCTACAAAGCAAGCAGGCCACTTGCATCCCCAGCCTGAGACGTTGCGGGAAAACTCGGCAGGAACCGCCGAACCCCAACGCCCACCGTTCGAGTGCAGTCGAGTGCCCTTCGCCTCCTGCCCTCCAACGCCGTGATCCCATCAAGGCACATATCCACCACCGCAGGAATCACCACCGGACAGCAGTCGAGCGCCTCTGGTATCCTGCTGATCATCCTCTTGAACCGTCTGAAACCGGTCGTCAAGCGAAAGCCGAAACGCGTGTCCGCCCGGCACCAAAACCTCCCCCTACCGGAAGTACCACCTGCTCTCTGAGGCTTCCAACACCAACATCGAGACGACTGGTAATCTCCCCACTGGACCGTGTGCAGATTACCCGTAAAAACAGTTTGTGTAATTAAGTAACACCCACAATACCTACCAGTTAAGAATGTATTTTAGATTGTGAATTAATAAAATACTTGACACTCAACGAAGTTACCTGTTTCTACTGAACCCCAATGACCCCATCATGTCAACATAATATAACGTAATTGTTTTTAAAAGTTTTGGTTCAAAACCTAAAGTGTCACGTGAAGATATTTAATTAATTTTTGTTTTCAAATAATCTCTTAACAATCTGTTTACTATGTCTCTCCGGAATTCCGCAGTTAATCAAGAAGTTTTTAAGCCTAAGGAAAAAGATAAGGAATCTTCTTTAAAAAGAAACTAGAATAGTGCTCCAGACCTGTGGTGCACCAGGGGTGTTAGTTGAAGTTTGCCGGTTTTACTCATAGATGTCGCTAGAGATATGTATACATTTCTATTATTTGGCATCTATGTCATATTTTTATATGGGCATTAACCTTCGAAAATACACAAGTAACATTCTGCCAAAATAATAGTGTCATAGTTGGTTACCTCAGTGAAAATGTCGAGTTTCGTTCCAAGTAAATCGCATTTGCGGCATTCGTTGCTTTTCTTATTTCATCAAAAGAAAAAAGCAGTTGAAGCTCATCGGTTGCTGGTAGAAACTTATGGTGAACATGCTCCAGTGATTAGAACATGTGAGACATGGTTTCGTCAATTTAAAAGTGGAGATTTCGATTTAACAGACAATGAACATCCTGGTGCAACGAAAAAGTTCGAAGACGAGGAATTGCAGGCGTTATTGGATGAAGACCCAACCCAATCGCAACGACAATCGGCCCAAACACTTAATGTGACCCGAGGAGCAATTTGCCAACGTTTAAAAGCCATGGAAAAGATCCAAAAGTATGGAAAATGGGTATCACACCAAATGAACGAGAGACAAATCGAAAAAACCGCCAAACCGCCTCATACAGCTAAAGTAGTGAAGAACACTCTCAAAGCATTGAATTGGGAAATATTATCGCACCCGCCGTACTCTCCAGACCTTGCCCCGTCCGACTATCACCTTTTCGCATCGATGGGACACTCACTCGCAGAGCAGCGCTTCGCCAATTTTGAAAAAGTCGAAAAATGGCTCGTCGAATGGTTTGCCTCGAAAGAGAAATTTTTTTTTGGAATGGTATCCATGATTTGCCTCAAAGATGGGCAAAATGTATAGAATCCGATGGTCAATACTTTGAATAAAAAAAAATTGAGATTCCCTTGAGAATTAAGCGTTTTCTTTATTGAAAAAACCGGCAAACTTCAACTAACACCCCTGGTAAATAGGTCTAAACATAAACCCATTGAAATGCATTTGAAATGCATTTGAAATTCTCTTTCAATTACTGTTTGAATATTCTATCATTACTATTTTAGTATATGACATTTTTAATATTTTAATTTAACAATGCCTAATCTGTCATAACATTACACTTAAATCTTTTTTTTTGTACATCCAGTCACTTACCTTAGAGTAGGTTTCACCTAGTGAGGTAGGTAATGTAAACCATACAATAATATAATTGTTTAACACATATTGTACTTATATTTAAACACGCCATATTGTATGCAACTGTAATTTCAATAAACGTCCATTTATCAACACTGAATTGAAAACGAGCTGTAAAAATAATTTGTTTTCATATGACACGTGACAATCATTTTAACGGATTACCCGTTTTCATTGAATCAATGTACTTATCTATATACATGGGCTCCAGATATATGGATAAATATGGTTACCTGAAAGCCACGTTGAGGGGCAGGGGCGTGCGCGTGGGGTAGTTCATGATGGCGTAGTGCGCCAGGGTGTCCAGCAGCCACGGCTTCAGCGGAGACAGCCCCGAATGGCGACGGCACAGGTCTTTCAGAAGACGCACCAGGACCTGGAAAAATTACATCCATTACTGAATCGTAATCATTATTGTGACAGGCCGCTGAAACTTGCGCCTAAACTAAAATCCATATTGAACAGTGATATCTTTGCAGGCGGGCAGAAGGGGAACTGAAGAGGCAATGCTTTGAGGATGATGAAAGAGAGGAAGTTCTGAGGGTTGGGTAGGAATCTGGGATTCAATGTGTCAAGGAGTGACGGATGTATTAATCCATCCCTTCCACTGGTCGAGAGAGTCCAGCTGGAGAGGTTAAGGCGTCTCCCGATCCGGCCCGCCACGCAGCTGGTGGGTAGACACATCCGTCACCAAGACCTGGACAAACTTCACCCTATGAACCCGGGCACCCCCGCAAAGTCACCTGCCGTAGCGTATCACTTGTGGTGTGGTGACCTATGGCATAGGTATCGGTTATTCGATGAATGGTTCCCGGGGCGGCGGTATCCATACCTGCCTCCAATTTCAAATTTCCCAAAAAAAGGGAGGACACTTTAATTGTTTATATCATTTTAAATGGCAACACCGAGATGGTTCAAAGATAAAAGGATGTAACTTTGAAAAATCACCATGTTCAGTGTTCAGAAAAAAAAACAGTTCCATGCCTCACTGTCATGCATAAACTGTATTTAATGAAATTAAACAGGTGGCTATAGTGGAGTTTGTAGTAAAAAGTGGGTGTACCTTGATGGAAGAATGCTGGGCGTTCTCTTCGAACCACATGGTGTGGCCAATCGCGCTGGAATGTGCCCGCAGGATCTCGTACGGGAGGTGGACCTGCATCACAGAATAATACCACAATAGTTATCAATAGAATCATTACAACTTAGAACCTGCATTCATCCTGGACACGAGAGAATGTAGTTCTTCCGTACTGTTAGAAATCACCACCGCATCATCAGCCTACGACACACAAAAGTCAAACTCACGTCGGGTTTCAACTTCCGCAGGTTCTGGTTGACGGTGGAGACGAGCACCCGAACGCTGGCATCTCCGAAGGTGACCGTGAAGCCGCCTTCCTGGAGGTTGGTGGTCGTCTGCACGGACAGCACCGGCTCTCCGGGCTTGACCTCGTCCTGCGCCAGCAGAATTTTCAGCTCTTCCGCCACCTGGTGGGAAGAAAAATAACTAAATTAGCATTTTGAATAAATTCATTTCACCAAAGGTAAATAAAATAAAATTTACTTCTGGCTTTTATCGTTAAATATTTTCAGTGCCACAACCCCACCGGCTCCGTACAGAGGAACTCTGCGCAGAGTTCACATAAGAATTGAAAAAACTTGTTAAAAAATATTTCAAAATCCAAGAAATTATCATTAACAACAAAAATATAATTTCCTCGAGTATTCCCTAAACGATATTCATATCAATGAAGTAAAATTTAAGAGGCCTCGGGGTGATACTGGAATTAACACCAAACTTTATCAAACACTAGCTGATGTGTACCCGGCCTCG
This sequence comes from Halesus radiatus, assembly GCA_022606495.2. Lineage (NCBI taxonomy): Eukaryota > Metazoa > Arthropoda > Insecta > Trichoptera > Limnephilidae > Halesus > Halesus radiatus. Next base: position 34,338 of record JAHDVE020003058.1, on the reverse strand, counting down.
CTCGGGATTTTTCACTTGTCATTAGGGTGCCATAATTGATTTGACCGCGAAAGTGACTATCTCCAAATAAAGAAACATTCATTTGAAAATTTTATGTCACTTCAAACATTTATTTTGATAATCATAAAGTTCTTAAGTAGGTACCTAATCGTGTTTTCCATTTTGAAAATATTCTACCCAAAAAAACCTTCTTCTTTTGAATACGCAATCCGTGGATAACCAGAGTGTTATATCTACGGGCTAACCTAAATAAAACACGGCGGGTTCAATGTTTTTCATACTAATTTTAAAACTCCCACCTAGTTTCGAACAAAGTAATTAAATCGATAATCGCATTAAGTCCGGCAAAACTTGGCTTAAGGAATTAAAAGAAGAAGAACCGAGTAGTATTCTTAAAACAACGTCATAGAAATTACTGGAAATACCCTATCCAAACCCTGAAGTTGAAATATAGAAGTCGCTGAAACCCCCTATTCAAAACCTAGTTCGCTTCAGCACAGGATCTCCTAGTGAGGAGGACTATGAAAAAAATTCTATAATATACACACATTTTTTATATTTATACCTAACCTTAAAATGTCAAAATTAAATAGAAATTCATTTAAAAAAAATAATAATTTGAATATCAAAACCTATCCGCAAACGTAAAGACTCCGTACTCCCTTTACAGCGTCTATATCCGCTCCCACTTATAACACTGCACATCGACATGGACACGGCCCTACCAAGCCCACATTGATAGAATCGAAAAAATTCAAAGATAATTATTTAAGCACAAAAATTATAAATTAAATTCACACTTTACAAATCACACCGAATCCATTAAATTCCACAATTTCAACTCCCTTTAAACATGACGTATAATTTTTGATAAAATCCTATAATTTAAAATGTCTGAATAATGTGTCCTGGACTCACCCGAGCTCACCAATTTTATAAAATTCCACATACCCGTCAGACCAACCCGACAAACTGACATTTTTCATTTGCCCGTGTGCAGATCCATGAGCACGGTAAAACAGGCAATTTAATAATATAGACATGTTTAACAATAATCTTCACAAATATTGAACTATCAGTGCACACACAGAAGATAGATGTGCGACTAAATACTGCTATGCGCACGGTGAGTGGAACACTTCCCTCCACCCCACTACAATGGCTCCCTGTCCTCTAAAACATCGTACCGCCCACTGTAAGACGAGAGACCCTCAAGGGAATACAAAAAGGCCGTGAATAGTGACATTCCACTTCAAGATGACAACCTCGAGGACAGACGTCCGGGAAACCTTTTTAGACTGAAGGCGAAAGACTTTCTATCACGATACTCCCCTGAAGAGTCACGGCGAGCTCAGTGGCAGACCTCGGACGTGAAAAATAGATCCTACTATTAAATTGCCAGGGTTCTTTCTCCCCAGGGAGACGTGGACCTCATTAAACCGTATCCGGTGCAGTCACAGCCGTAGTACGTACATGAAGCATAAATGGGGCCTAAAGGATTCCGAACTTTGTGAATGTGGACATATTCAAATAACAGAACACATCGTAGAAGAATGTCCCCATCATCACTTTCTCTATGGCACTTCTGTGCTGAACCAAGTGACTCCCGATGCCGTCGACTGACTGAATAACTTCAGCATTCCACTATGACCTCCGACAACTTTCCTCCACCATACGACGAAGAAGAAGAGCATCTCCTATCCCCACACCCTATATTCCCCTTAATACTCCTCTTCCTTAATTTAATATAAAATAAAAGTCCTGTCTCTAACCAACTTTAGCATAAGAAACTTTTTTGGCTTAACTTTGTTTTTCCACGTATGTATCTTTGTTAAAAAATCTGTTTGTCTCTTACAAATAAATAAGATTAAGATCACAGTATGATCAGGATTTTATAGGGCAGCCTACCTTAGCGGAGAGTCCCTCGACAGCCTCCTTTGTGGGCAGCGTCTTGAGAATGAAGACCAGGTCTGCGGAATTGTCTCCCTTCAGCATGGTGCCCTGCTTGAATGCTCCCACGTGCCGGACCATCAGGAGTTGCTGGAACATTCAAAAGACATTATTTTATTTTTTATATTAACCGTTAGAGTGCGGCCCAGCGCCATCGCGCTGTAAGCTTTAGTTTGCGAAATTTTAAATTTGCGCTGCAGCGCTATAGCGCTGCAATTTTCAGGGTGCTTTATGTCGTCCTCAGGAGAGCACGTGTTCAATTTGAGCGTGGTATATTGCGGTTGGCGCGTGTCTTGATAATTGTATTTATTGTTTATCCTGTTAAAATAAATACACCCTAAAGTGAATCGATATTTTTCACCATATCGGAAGTTAGTTATATTGCGGATGATCGTAATGTATCAAATGACAGCGGCACTACCGACGACGAGACCTTTGTTCACATAAATGAAGACAGTGACGACGGAAGTGCCATTATTTTACATCGCAATAAAAGATTGCGAATAGAAAGTGAATCTTCGGAGTCATTTTCTTCTTCTTCAGATGACTGTACAAACGAGATTTTTGGTATTATTCCCCCAACAAAAGTTTTTTTCAAATAAAACCTGACAAAAATCATTTAGACTGGCACCAAATTTTTCCAGGTCCCGGCTTGAGTTAATAAGCCTCTACATTCTGGACTACCCATAATTACAGTGAGTGTTGATTGAGAAAAGGCAATTCATTGTTTCTGAGTCTACGGCGAGGGATGTTGAACTGGATGAGTTGCAACAAAAAAGGCAAAAATAATTTTTTTTTTAAAAACCAGTAATTCCATTTTGTTCAATCTTAGCACTCTGGCACATAAAAAAATCACGAGCCACCACTGATTGGAATTACACACGTCTATCTTTTTTTTTAAACTATAAAAAGTAATCATTGAAGAAGATAATATTAACATAACCTAAATGAAAGATGAAACCGGACAAAAGGACAGAAACTAAAAATATTTCAGTAGCATCTGGGACTCGAACCCAGGTCCTCTGCCTATCCGGGGCAACGCTCAACCGACTTAGCTAATGAGACAAGTTCAATTTGTGTCATCTTCATCGATATCATATCTCAAATTCGAGATTTGTGAATATTATCTTCCATTTTTAATCTCATATTATTGGCAGCTATTTTTATGATGTTTACAAAGTTCTACCCGAACTCAATTGCAAACTTAAACAGTGTCTCGGATTTACATCCGACTTTTTATTTATATGAGACATCTATTGACCTTTTATAAAAGTCTAAAGAATTCCATTTTTAATTATTACTTGTTTTTATTGAGATTTAAGAAACTCATCGTAATATTTAATCATTGAAGAAGATAATATTAACATAACCTAAATGAAAGATGAAACCGGACAAAAGGACAGAAAGATGAAAAAGGACAGGCGACTGAAATATTTTTAGTTTCTGTCCGTTTGTCCGGTTTCATCTTTCATTTAGGTTATGTTAATATTATTATCTTCAATGATTAAATATTACGATGAGGTTCTTAAATCTCAATAAAAATAAGTAATAATTAAAAAAATATATAAAAAGTAACTTGAATAATGTCCTAAATGTTATATTAAAATGCATCAAAATACTAAATTAGTATAGCTTATTTGGCATCCTCTTAAATTAAGTGTAATTTTGTGTTCATTTCTCAGAATATTCATTTTAAAACCAGACATGCATTTAAAAGAGCCATGCAGACTATCTCCTCGTCAATAATAACAATACGAGGCATGTAAATAATGTTATGAGATCGGTAGCGTTTGACCTGGTAACACCGGTGGCTTCCCGATGGCGGGGAGGCAGGTCAACATCTGATGTCCCTTCAGTACGATCTTCACTCGAGTCACTTGGTCAGTAGTTATTGTTTTGTGAACCCGTTTTTTCCAGTGCATTAGAAACATTCATTGGCTGTATAAAGATAGATACTCACAAAAGCGGCAAAGTCACCCGGAACCACGGCCAGGTTCTCCACCACGGTCTCGATCTTGGTAACCAGGTGAAGCACCGCCGCCTGCTCTGCCGGGGACGGAGTCAGCTCCGTGTGGCGCTTCAGCAGGGCCTGCGATGTGACAAAACAAAAAAAAATCGAATAAAAACAATGCACAATGGTTGATTGAAAAACTGTATAAAAATACATATATATTTCTACATATAAAAGTTAATATCTGTCTGTCCGTCTTCGATTTTCTCGTAACTTACAGGACGGGCTTCGCTGAAAATGTGCCGGGAAGGTATAGAGAGTAGTTTGAATGAAATCCAATATGAAAAACTGTTGCTATAACGTTTTAAAATTAGTATGGAAAACATTGAACACCATAGATATACCACTCTAGTTAGCCACAGATTACATATTCAAAAGAAGTTTGTTTGGGTAGAATATTTTCAAAATGGAAAACACAAGTAGGTACCTATTTAAGAACTTTATTATTTAGATACATTTTGAAAAAATAAATGTTTGGAATGAAACAAAAATTTCAAATTAATGTTTCTTTATTTTTATAAACAATAATTATTAGCCTGAAACACTCATCCAAATTGAAAAAAACCTTTCCGAGCAAAGATAAATGTCGCCGACAGGACTCGAACCCGCACCCTTCTGATTGCCGGTCAGATGCTGGTTGGGTGCGGGTTCGAGTCCTGTCGGCGACATTTATCTTTGCTCGGAAAGGTTTTTTTCAATTTGGATGAGTGTTTCAGGCTAATAATTATTGTTTATAAAAATAATTGTTACCCTTTGCGCTATGCACAAAAAACTTGTCTTAAGTTTTTAAGAACTTTAGTTTATCAATTAATAATGTTTCTTTGTTTAGAGATAGTAATAGTCGTCACAAGGCATTACTTTCGCTGTCAAATCCATTATGGCTCCCGAGCGGCAAGCAAGAATTCATAACTTTATTCCAAAAAATATATATAATCCAGAGCGAGGACGGGTACATCAGCTTGTAAGTATATAAAATTAGAAGTGTGGGATATGATTACCTGCGTGAACTCAGTGTCGTCTGGCGCGGGCCGTACCCTCGGGAAGGCGAGGTCGCACAGGGCCAGGTCGAAGGTGGGGCGGGGAGCGGGGCGCGGGGCGAAGGGGGGACGCGAGCCCCCGCGGCGCATGCCTCTGCCCCCGCGCGCTCCACGAGTCATCTAGAATACAATACAACAATAAGTTTAAACACAATAATTCAATATTAGGAATAACTTATTGAATCTTATAAAACTCATTGTAATATTCAATAATTTATGAAGATAATATCAACAATTGGAAGGAGATTCAAACCCAGATCCTCTAGTCTTACCGGAACAAGCACTTCTACCAATTGAGCTAACGAGACCCTGTTAGAAACTAGAGTAGAACTTTGTAGTGACATCAAAAGATGGTAGAGATAAGATATGGAAAATAATTATTACTATTTACAGATTATTACTTATTACTATTTACCGATTATTATTTACTTATTATTATTTACCTATTATTATTTGCTCATTACTTCTTGTTAACAAAAATATGGTCACCCTATGTGGCTAATTGGAACACAGATACTTTATGATAGTTATTTGGGTTACAATGAAATTATTATTGTTGTAATCTATAAATGTAACTTAAAGATTTCCTGTAGTTTTTATAGTTGTTTATAGTCTGAATGACTTTGGTATTATTAAAAAAAATAAATATATATATATATATATATATATATATATACATATAATTTATCGTTTCACTAAAATTGAAAAGCCGCTCATCTCAACACAGGACTGTCCTAGTGAGATGAGTGGATAATGTTTTTTGTTTTTTAAATTTAAGAATAAATAAAATTTATGATAATGTCAGACAACTAGAACTACTTGACCTAAAATTTTATTCAATTGTAACAATAATTTCAGAACTGAGTCATTCAAAAATTCACTTGTACCTAGACTTCAAGCAGAAGGTAATACTTTTTCAGAGATAGTAGATATGCTCAACTGCTCGCAATACAAATACAAAGAGACGATTATTGCATACATCCTAAACAATTATTAATATATGTGTCACTTACACTATGTTATTGCTGAATTTGTTCGTGAGACAAATTAAATATTTATTTTTTGTATTTCGTGAAGGCTATCTATTCTATCTATATACCTAAGGTGATGTGTTTTGCACCTGTGTGACTATTGAAATTAACAAAATATGTAACAACCCATATACGGCGTATATGATATGATATAATAAATAAATAAAACACTTGGCTGATCGGTGATGACTCAGATTAATCCATTGAAAAGTTGGAAGGATACGGGGTTACATGCTAGACTAATTATTGAAGATGGATGTCTGTGGGAAAGAATATAAAGTTGGGAAGTGAAAGGAGGAAGTGGAACAGTAAGAAATGTAAGTATGCCAACCTGATGAGGAGTAGACATCAACCCACTGTTTTCTGGAAGTACTTCCAGGGTACTGAAAAATATAATAATAAATTTTTAACACACCAATTTTCTAAGAATAATTTCTTCAAACGATTGGTATTCACTTTGCGACGTCATTATTAATAAATGAATTAAAAATTATTTTATATTCACCACTTTATTAACGTGGAGAGGGACGTCGGAGAGTTATTATTTATTAATTAAAAATAATGATAGTATTATTACGCCATACGATAAACATAATGTTTTTAAATAGAAAAATATTTATTAATTGATAAACTAAAGTTTTTAAGACAAGATTTTTGTGCATAGCGCAAAGGGTAACAATTATTTTTATAAACAATAATTATTAGCCTGAAACAATCATCCAAATTGAAAAAACCTTTCGAGAAAAGATAAATGTCGCCGACAGGACTCGAACCTGCACACTTCTGATTGCCGGTCAGATGCTCTACCGTTGAGCTACGTCGGCTTATCGCAAACCCGCCAAGTTAATCAATATATACTAGTGTTTCATTCAATAATTACTGTTTTTTATTATATTTCACCTGTAAACAACCAACTTTATTAGTATGAGAAAGGCTTGTAACGACTAAATCCCTCAATAGATGGCGTCGAGACAAATTATGTCTACATTTTATTGGTGAAAAATGCTTTTGACTTGTCAAATATTTATTTATTGATAAACTAAAGTTTTTAAGACAAGATTTTTGTGCATAGCGCAAAGGGTAACAATTATTTTTATAAACAATAATTATTAGCCTGAAACACTCATCCAAATTGAAAAAAACCTTTCGAGAAAAGATAAATGTCGCCGACAGGACTCGAACCTGCACCCTTCTGATTGCCGGTCAGATGCTTTACCGTTGAACTACGTCGGCTTATCGCAAACTCGCCAAGTTAATCAATATATACTAGTGTTTCATTCAATAATTACTGTTTTTTTATTATATTTCACCTGTAAACAACCAACTTTATTAGTATGAAAAAGGCTTGTAACGGCTAAATCCCTCAAAAGATGGCGTCGAGACAAATTATGTCTACATTTTATTGGTGAAAAATGTTTTGACTTGTCAAATATTTATAAATTGATAAACTAAAGTTTTTAAGACAAGATTTTAGTGCATAGCGCAAAAGGGTAACAATTATTTTTATAAACAATAATTATTAGCCTGAAACAATCATCCAAATTGAAAAAACCTTCCGAGAAAAGATAAATATTTATTAAATACTTTGTAAATTTACATAGGCTTAGTATTTATCAAAATCTATTCAGAAATATTACTTTTTCTGACCGTCCCATTGTATGTTTTACAAAATGTTTAAAATACGAATATGATTTTTAAAGTGGAGAAAAGTATTTTTAATCCTTTATCGTTGCGTTATTGTAAATAAACATGACCAAAGATTTGTAATCCGCATTACAAAAAAAAAAAAAAACATTAAAGTTACGTAGTGTTCATATAAAAATGAAACCACACTGTTCTTTTTTTAATTCTTATCGGCATGTTACAGAAAAACCTTCACAGCATTTTTTAAGGATTTTCAACTTTTTTAATGTTTTTGTAAAATATGCGTAGAACGGTCAGAAATGTGTAATATTTCTGATTATATTTTGATAAATGCTAAGCCCATGCAAAATAAAAAAAAAAACGTAATAAATATTTTGCTCTTTAAAAACACCACATTTATCGTATTGCACAATAATATTAACTCTCTGACGTCCCTCTCCCCGTTAATATACACAAATCAACATGTTTTGAAAACGATGCTTTCTTCATCAGGAATATATAGAATACTAAAAAATAATTATTACCTACTTTAATCACTTTTTGTTTATGTTTATAATTTGTCTATTTTTATGTTATTGTGTTCTATGTTTATCGTTTGTCTATACTTGACATTATTATTTTTTACTATTCTATATATTCCCGATGAAGGTAGCATCGCTTTAGAAACAAGTTGATATGTATATATTAGCGGTAGTGCAAGCCCGATTTGGATGGAATATTGTCACACACCCCCCCTACAGCCCGGACATAGCCCCAAGTGACTATCATCCTTTCCATGAATTGAAGATAGACCTGGGTGGAGTGAATTTCAGTACCGACGAAGAGCTGAAAGAAGATGAAGATGTTGTGCGCTACCTGCGCAACGCGGCGGGGAGTTCCGTGACACAGGCATAAAAAAGATGGTACACTCATCATTAGCTCGTTCTTCATGCATACTTCATTCATCCTAGATACAAGGGACTGTAAATCTTCCATACTGTTAGCAATCAGCACCGCATCATCCGCATACAACAGGCAACATACTTTCAGATTACTCATTTCCGCGCCCAAGCCCACCTCTTTCAATTCTTGCATACAATTATCCATGTATAGATTAAATAACCACGGTGACATTACGCAGCCTTGCTTAACACCTTTTGTGATGTCAAACCACTCCGTAAAATCACCGTTTACCCTAACACATGCAACGCTTTCCTCGTACAGAGACGCGATTGCCTGTATGAGATTCGTATTCACTTCATACTTGGACAATACCTTCCATAATTTTTTCCTATCAACTCGGTCGTACGGTTTTTGTAGATCTACAAAGGCACAGAAGAGTTTCTGTTTTTTTTCCAGAAACTTCTCTGTTAGCATACGCAATGAGAAAATCTGATCCATACACCCCCTTCCGCTCATAAATGCACCTTGCACATCCCATATTTTATCTTTTGTTTTCGTTTGCACCCTTTCAATCAATATCCTACCATATAGAAAAATAGGAAAAAGCCCGAGCTTTCCAAAAATGTATGTGTTAATGCAAATAAAAGTGTTTTACCCTGCGAAAAATCTTTGGAGACCTTATTTTACAGACAGCCCTCGTATATAAGAACCGTCCACGTAACATCAAACAAACAAACACACCATCTACTTCTATTTAAAATAATTATTTCTGAACAAATGTCACTACGCCTTAAAGAAATTTATTTATTTATTGTTTCTTTACATTGTATTTTTTTGGAACGTTAGAATTTTTAACCTCACTAGGACAAGCCTGTGTTTGAATTACAAAGAATAGATTAAAACCACTTGGATTAAACTCCTCTATATATTTAATCATTGTAGAAAATAATATTAACATAACCAAAATGAAACATGAGAACGGAAAAACCAACAGAAAATAAAAAGATTTCAATCGCATCTAGGAATCGAAACCAGGACCTCTGCCTATCCAAGGCAACCGCTTAACCAACTTAGCTAATAAGACCAGTTCAATTTATGTCGTCTTGATCGATATTTTATCTCAAATTCAAGATTTGTCATTATTATTCTCCATTTTTTATCACATAATATTTTATTTATATAAACATATATGCATTTTGTGGTTTAACTGTAAGAAATGGGATCTACCTATAAGCTATACCCTTTGTACTTTTTTAAAACTTTTATTTGTGCAAAAAAAATCTTTTTTGTATTTTGAATTTGAATAAATATTTGTTTGTAAGAATGAAAAACGATTAATTCACTTCTAAACATAAAATATATTAAATCATTTTGATATCTAAATTCTTACTTTCTAATCACCTTTTTTTTGCTTTTATAAGCTCCATTTCGATTTAATTTCGTGAAATAGCGTCGATGTAAGTAAATCACAACTACATAAGTTATATTTATGTAAAATATATAAATGATAGCTTTGATGCAGAGAAATCTAACCAACAAATATATCGATCGGTTATCAAAACAAAAATATGAAATAACAAGAAAATAAAGGAAATGTGGATCTTTAAAACAATATAAGACTATTATAATTTTGAATATTGCGAAATTATTAACATCCACGTTTCAAAATGCCGTAAATATCATTAAAATCGAAGCCAAACTAAGTTGGACGCCGCTTTTTGCCAACGCAAAATAACATGTCAAATAAAGGATTTAAACTTGAAATTATGAATAAAAACGTGTAGAACATGGTTTACATTAGTTATTTGTGAAAACTTACATGGATAAAAGGCTAAAATTGGGAAAAACTGTCTAAAACTAGACAGTCGCCGGCTAGAAAATTGCAATTATCGGATTCGAGAAATGTGTCTATGGGATAATTTTGACAGGAAAGATGGCGGCCATTTTGCGAAACCAAAAAATAAAATAAATAGTTCCTAATTAATAATAAAGAGAAAATTGTGATCCAAATATATTATTCAAGTAGCTCCCTTTTTTGTAAAACAAGCATTTCAGGAGCATTTCAATAATTTACTGCGAAATAACTACCTTTTTAAAAAGAGCGACTATTTTTAATGTGCTAATTCAAATTGCATTAGTAGAAACCTGGGTATGAACAACATTTATTGCAGGAAAAGATTTAAGATTATAGCCAATCTAAGAGGGCACTGGAAGAAAAGAAGTATTATTATGATAAAAAAAACATCATAATTAAAATAACAATATCTTTTATGACATAATATAAATACCGTGGACACAAAATGTTAGAGGCGTTTTCATAAAATATCACCTCAAAGGGTTCATCACACCACCTACAATGCCTAACAAAACAACTTTTCTGATGAAATTGCATCGTTAATTCCAATTTTTTTGGACATCGTCAATCAGGAACAATACCAGATAGTCATTGTTTTTACTGCTGTTATCATTAAGTACACGTAAAATAATAAATGTAAAACGTACTTCACGCAATAAATATCCTTAAAAATACGATGCAGAAAGCTTATATTTTGGTACGATTGACCACGATTTTCTTATCACACGTTTAGAAGAATCTTTTGGTTTAAACTGTAGCGTTAAGAATTGACTGACATCGTATTTAACCAATCGTTTACAAGCAGTGAAGATGGGGCAAAACCAATTAAAATATGCAACCCTTTCATCAGGAGTACCCCAGGGGTCCGTTCTGGGCCCACTGCTCTTCATCGTTTTCACAAATGATGTAGCTAAAATAATCGAATCGTTTGGTCTTCAATCCCACTGCTATGCTGACGACCAGCAAGTTTATTTTTACTGCTTACCAGAAGAAATAGACAGACTAAAAACTCGCATAGCTGAGGGTCTAGAAGTAATTACTCGCTGGATGACCTCAAATATATTGAAGCTGAATCCGTCAAAAACTGAGTTTCTCTGGACCGCCACAAGCAGACGTCAGTATATCATTGATAACTCCCCAAGTATATATATACTCCCCAATATCTCAGGAAGTGACATTACTCCGAAGACGTGTGATAAATTACTCGGTGTCAATCTAGATGCAGACTTTTCCCTTAAAAGTCAAGTATTCAGAACTGTAGTACAGGGATTTCTCAATTAAGGCAAATCAAAGCAGTACGGAGAAACTTGCCAACAGAGACAACTAAACTGCTTGGAAATTCCTACGTTGTGTCACATCTAGATTACTGCAACGGAATACATGCAAGTCTCCCCAAATACCAAATTGACAAATTGCAATCAGTATTCATCGCTGCAGCAAGACTCATCACCGGCGTATCTAAATATTCTCACATTTCAGAGCAACTCAAAAACCTCCTTTGGCTCAAATGTCCTGAAAGAATCCAGTTCAAGCTCTGCTGGATGGTATTCAAGTCACTTAACGGAATGGCTCCGGCTTACTTATCAGAACTGTGTATTCCTGAAAATACCAATTCACGGCAGTCCACCCTTAGGTCAGCAGCGTCATCAGCTATCGGGAGGTTGAAGGAACCAAAGCGCACACCTAATACTAGGTTCGGTGATCGTGCTTTTGGAGTATCAGGACCTAAAGCCTGGAATGAACTACCACATGACTTAAGAATTATCAAAGACTCGGCAGAATTCAGAACTAAACTTACAACACATCTTTTCAGACAATCGCATGCATAAATTGAAGAATTGCACCCGTAAGTTGCTTAGCTAGGCCAGCCGGTTAGTGCTTACCTAAAGTCATTTAATATAAAAAAAGTTTAAACAATCACGCGTCGGTGCGCAAATGCGTCCACAGCCCGCAACAATAAAATGTTAATATCTGTTAAAAGCTTCTTACGCTTTTTAAGGTCATTTTATAAACATTATCCAGTCCTAAAAATTATAAATATTTCAATAAATACGAACTCTTCTTGTGCCACCAATTTTCTAATAAATGTAACATCAATAGAAAATGAGGATAAAATAACAACTGTAAAACGATCATCTCTATACTTAAATTTTCTAATAAAACTGTGTTCATCTGAAGCAACCTGCCAGCTGCAGGTAAGTATGTTTTATCTGTATCTGTTTGTTCATAATTAGATACAGAATAGGTAGTAATATTTGTACAGCGCCCTTGAGGTGATTTTTCACAAAAACGGCGCTATACAAATTATTTTTATTTTTATTATATTACCGAAGAACCATGGAAACAACTATTTTCACTGCAATTTCACAAGTAAATACAAATCATTCACACAAATAACTAACTACCATAGGTTAATTAGGACAAAACCCATAATTACATGTACAATTTACAATCTAATGAATATAATTGCTAGGAGGAAACATATTTCTTTAGACGGTATCTAGACACTCGTGGTCCCTCCATAAATAAAATAATATTATCTAGGCGAGAAACGTCATTTGACGTGGAGGCATAATTATTCATACGACAAAAAACTTTATTTTAGCCATTATCAATACAATTGTCCCCTATAATTGCTTGCAAGCAAACTATTAATGCCAAAACGATAATATTTCGGATTGTAATGCGAAAAATATTCTTTCATTATATGAAATCGTCATTTTAAAGACTATAATTGCTTGACGTATTTAATTTCTATGGACAGTATTTAGCAGTCCGTCACACGTATTTTGACTTTTACCTACGTGGAGCAAATTCTTACAATTAGTTCTGTAACCTGTCAAGTCGAGTTCAAGTAGCGGTCTCAATAATTCGTTCATTCTCTTATTTTCTGTGATAAAACATTCAAAACTTAACGATGGCGTCCAAGAATAACCTTTTCTTCTTCTTATTCTGCGCAATTTTCGCCACAGCTATGTGTGATTCTTGCAAAAATCCCACTGTAACGTCGACCACATTTACTTCGAGGGACTCCGCTGTGGTGATGCAGACCGCTTTTGTAACGGAATTCTCGCTAAACTGTGATAATTCTCTGCCGACCGGCTTCGTTCTGTATGCTGAGGTCGAGGGAAGGACCATGCCCGCAGCCAGAATCGGAAACAACAAATATCAGGTTAGTAATATCACATAAACGTGCAGGATTCAGTCATTAAAGTTTCGAAAGCAACGTATGGGTGTAGAAGTTGCTTTTAAATTAACGTGGCAAGTTTACTATGACAATTTTTCTCAATAGATCACAAAATCAGTAACAATTACAGAGGTTCGTCAATTCACATTTGTCTAATTGCCACTTATTTTGTGACCTATTTATGTCACACTTTAGTAAGTTTTTCGAAGACCCATTGCTTTCTTCATGTAACGTTTGTTATAAAGATAAAATTTAATCCGACATCAATTACTTAGGACACATCATAACTGCTGAGCTCAAAGACAGAGAAAATCACCGTGCATTAGAGTTCACTAGTTTTATAAAATTCCATAAAGACCAACACGATAAACCGATTTTTTTTATTTACCCGTATGCAGAATCAATCTTAGGAAAAATTCCGCAATTCCCCGTATATGTGCGCAGTGTAACACGCAATTTAATGATATTGTCATCGAGTTCAAGCTTTGCTGGATGGTATTTAAATCAATTAACGGGATGGCCCCGGCTTACCTATCGGGACTGTGCATCCCAGAACATTCCAAATCACGATAGTCAACTCTTAAATCAGCGACCTCATCGGCTATCGGAAGGCTGAAGGAACTAAAGCGCACACCAGATACTAAGTTTGGTGAGCGAGCTTTCAGCGTGTCAGGCCCTAAAGCCAGGAATAAACTGCCATACGATCTAAGATTGATTAATTAAAGAATTTAGAGTGAAACTTAAAACTCATCTCTTCCGAAAGTCATATCCATAAATGAATGGTTCAGTTGCATACCCAATTTACATAGCGAAGCTAGCTGGTCAGTACCTACCTAAAGTCTTTAACAGAAAAATTTGAAACTTTTCCTAGTCTGCGACATTTTAACTAACTATAAATATTTGTAAATATAAATAATTTTTTAGTTAAAGTTTAAATAAATACATACTCTCCGTTTGCCAATAACCTATGACGGCCTCCATGGTCGAGGGGTAAAGCTCTCGACTACGAATCCGAAGGTCGCGGGTTCAAATCCCGGCGTGCGGAAGTAATTTTTATTGAATTAATTTGTGTTTTTTCACAATTAATTCATTTAAAAATAATATATACTATATTTGCGCACGTTCCAGAGTGGAAGATACTTTCAGTATCGCCCTGGTGAAAGACCACCATTCAGAATTGAAAGGTTGCTTGAAATGGCTTTTAGCCGTGTTTGGTGACCAGATCTGAATAGCCAGGTATTTACCCTTTTCCCCACCTTCCTCTCCCCTTCTCCTTCCCCTCCCCAATACCTTCAGCCTCACAACATTCCCCAATTGGGAATGCCATAGTCTCACTGGCTCCAGACGGTTAGGAGCAGTTTGGGACTCTTGTAAGGTATTCATATAAAAAAAAAAAAAAACCTTCTAATAATAAATATAATATCAATGACAAATAGGATTTAAACAGTAACTGCAATATCATGCAATGTGCAGTGTTTTCTAATATTGTGTTCTGCGCGTGCAAAATCATATCTTCTCAAGCTAAAACTATAAAGTACAAGGTGTTATTCTGGAATGACCTGCCAGGTGCAGGGAAGCATGTTTCTGTATCTGTATGTACATAATAAGATAAACCCTAGCAGATTTAGGTGATTTTTCACAAAAACAGCTCTATACAAGTCATCCAATTATTATTATCCTTAATTAAGTAATGTGTACAATCACAAATGAATGCACAAGTATTGTAGTATGTCCCTCTTAAAATATTTGTAAGTTACGCTATTAGAGTAAGTGGTTGTTTCATACTCTCAGTAAGTTGTCAATAAGTGCTACTCGTGGAATAACATATAGTTTTTGTTTCACCACCACTCAGTAACGCTACACGCTAAATTAATGTCTGTTTTTACTAATTCTCACTCAAGCCCACGATTTCATAATAATAACAACAAAGCATATATATAGCGCAGTTTTGTGTTATTTCACTTCAAGTGCGCCAAGCCATAAATAAACTTTAAAATATTGTTGAAGAAGATAATATTAACACGTCCCAAAATGAACCACGAAACCGAAAAAACAACAGAAATTAAAAAGATTTCAGTCGCATCAGGGACTCAAACCCAGGACCTCTACCTATCCGGGGTAACCGCTTAACCTACTTAGCTAATGAGGCCAGTTCAATTTACTCCAATTACACCGATATCATACTTCAAGTTCAAGACTTGTTAATATTATCCTCCATTTTTATAAATCCCATATTGGCTGTATCCCTATGATGATTGCAAAGTTTCTTTCCAGACTTGTAAAATAAGTCAATAGATGTCTCATATAAATAAAATCGGGTAGGTATATCCGAGACTCTATTCCGATTGCAATTGAGTTCGGGATGAAACTTTGCGATCATCATAAGGATAGCAGCCAATAATATGGGATTTATAAAAATGGAGGATAATATTAACAAGTCTTGAACTTGAAGTATGAGTCCCAGATGCGACTGAAATCTTTTTAATTTCTGCTGTTTTTTCGGTTTCGTGGTACATTTTGAGATGTGTTAATATTATCTTCTTCAATGATTAAATATTACAATGAGGTTTACAAACTTCAATAAGTTATAAAAAATAAATTGAATATTTAAAATATTGATTAACTAATTCCATACGGTGGTTTTCCTACAGTGCTACTTTCATATTCTATTTATACATTCTTAACATATTACATACATTCTTACTTATTCTTAATATTACTCCTACAGTACTCCTTAGGTGCATATTCATAATCATCTAATAAAATTACAAAATATTATACAGTATATACACAGCTATACAAAAATAACACATTCGCAAAGAGCAACATTTTAAGACAGGAGTCGGGTTATGTTCAGCAATAGGAGGAAACAGAAATCAAGCAACTACCGGAGGCTTGAGAAAATGGCTTTTTACAATAAATTGATAAGAAGTTAAAATTTATCGACAGTAGGATTTATTAAATAATTTTGTTTTTAAAGCCCGTTTAAATTCATTCAATTTCTGGATATTAGTAAGAGCTCGGGGAACTTGATTCCAAATGAGCGGGCCATTTACACGAAAAGAGCGATCATAGTAGACGGCTCGATTTGATCTTGAAAGTTTAATTAGACGATTAGTAGCATCTAGATCTTCTGCTGACCTCAGAGTAAGCTGTCTATCGCTCAAGTCCTGTCGGATACATAGTTCAGATGTATATATAGGCTGGCGCCATTCCCTGCAATGCTTTGAAGGTCAGTAAGCAGATCTTGAGCTCTATTCTATCAGGGCATCGAAGTCTCTGCACAAAGATGGCGTCAAAACATTCTGACGGCTATCGAAGTGAGCCGTCACGTTTGGGGAGTTGGTTTTGAGTGAGTTCGGTTTTCTTTTGCCTGTATAAAGTGTTTATATCATGGGTATTTTAGTGGATTTCAATATTATATTGAGGATGCCCGCGCATGACAGGGCGGTAATGCGAAGATCGCAAGTTTTCAGAGCTGTTGAAGTGAAACCGGCTTCGCAATTTCGATTGACAAAAAATGCTGCTAATGAAATCCATTAAAATCTATCTAAAATCACATGATAATTAATAAAACATAATCAAATATTGTTGTAACTACTTACTTTGAATATTTCAGAGCCGGTGGTGATTTTCTCTAAATATCGATTGTGCAGTGAACACCCATTAAAAATATGAGAACATAAGACTAACTTGCTTTATAACCTAAGCATAGTATATACACTGAATGGATTCGGCACATTTCAGGAATTTAATGTACCACCTATTATAGAATTATATAAAAGAAACGCCTTATATCAAATTTACAAAGAATTTTTCAACAATAAAATTCACTCCACTGATAGTATAAGCAATAGATTAAAAAGAAATGGTTTAATAGCCATCCCGTTGCTAAGAACGACCACGGCTCAGCACCACTACTTGTATTTATGTATAAGATGGTACTATATATATACAATAATCCGAAAACAAAATGAATGCAACTGAAACATTGAAATATGAACAGTTCAAAAAGCAAATTAACTCCCCGGACTTCGATAATGATATATTGTACCCTTAGCCGTTTGAATGCCAATCGGCGATATTCGTCGATTCGTGTTTTAACGGAGATTGCCGATCGTCGATTTTCGTCGATTGCGTCAGTCGTGTTTTAAATCGCGCGTACGTCGGGGTGTGCCGCTGCGACGTTGGTAAATATTATCGTAATATTATCTTAATAGTTGTATGAAAGTAATAAACCGTTAAAAATTCGGATTCACTTATTATTTTTTTATTTTAGGTAATTTAAAAATGATAATGTCGTGCGAGTACTAAGAAATGTCTGACAGCGGGAGCAACGATTTTGACTGCTCTAGTAGTAGTTCTAGTGAGAGTAGCTCTGATGAGAGTGAGGTCAGTGTTTCCCAACCGCAGGATGCGAATTTCCAGTAATGCTTCGGATCGTGACCAAGAAATGGAGAGTAACACCAGAAATGACTCATTTTCATATGTACCGTATTTTTCATTTTTTTTTTTTTTAATAAAATACTGTGTTCATTTATACAAGCGTTTTATTACAAATATTTCAATACTTTTTAATAAAACACCGAAAAAATCATCAAAATCCACAGAAATTCAAAGAATTTACGGGATTTAAAAAAAAATACATTTAAAAAAAAAAAAAAACACTTTTTTGGTGGCATTTTACAAGCAACTATATGACTTTTTTTGGCATTCAAACGGTTAATATACTATCTAGTACATAAATTACTATTTGGTTATTTTTTAAAAATTATTATTCTAAAATTATTTTGTTGATTTAAGTTTGTAGTTATTTTGTAAGTTTTTAATATTGTTTACATATTGAATTGTTTTTATTATTTTTTCATTACGTATGTTAATATTTCTCCCATAACCACAAGCTACTGGAGCTCAACTTATGGAGAGTAGATCAATAGGAAGTAAAAAAGAATCATGTATATGATATGTTATGATTATGCAATTTTTTGTAATAAAACAATAAATATATAGATCCCTAGCAAAACTTCATACAAAAAACAAAAATGACGCAATCCCCCTAAGGGTGAAATAAAATTGCTACACTCTGAATCTTTACCGACACATACATATACGTAATGTTATTATTAATGTTTCAAGTTTAACATAATACTTTTGAGAATTTATTTCTGACTGAGTTCTTCCGCATTTCAGGTGTCCTGGACTGAAGAGAACGCTCGCGGCGGAGAGAGGCGAGTGCGCCTGTACTCCGAGGAAGGTTACACTGCGCTCCGTAAGGCGCTCCGCTCCGAGGAGCCCACCGACTCCGTTCCCAGCATCAGCGACATCGGCATCTCTTACTCCGCAGGTGAGGATCCCGACTGTATTCCCTTATCGGGTCAAATGGACGATACGCCGAGGCTGGGAGTTTCACGGGAATTCAAATATAACATCGCCCGCGAATGCTAATCACGCCAACTTTTTTTTTTACATTTCAAAGGTCCCCGTTAAATTGGTTTCTCGGTTCGTTTCAACTTTTGAACAAAGTGTGATCAGCTGACAACCGTAAAAACATGACAGTCATTAACCACCTAATTGACAGCCCTGCCAAGGTCGCCACTGTACTGACGAGCAACACAAGACAAAATGAAACATTTTTCTTCAACATTTACACAACCAATAGGATGCATGATTTGGGCAACAAGTATGTAGGTATTGTTGATATATTTGTTGACTCCATTTATAGAGTAAAGCGTCATCTATACCAGCACTTTGATGAATCCTACAATTAATTATTGTAGCATGGATAATGTAGCTTTAATAATTTGTGTTAAAATCTATAAATACTAAACTAATTGCGCCCACCTGGAGGCCTATTCTGGTTCTTTTTAAGGAAAATTCCTTATCCTTTTCCTTAGACTTAAAGACTCCTTGCTTAATTCTTGTTCCGGTTCTCTCGGATGACAGCTGTCATTCAGCGAATGACATTCATTCAAAATATCAATATTTGCTTAGTTTTAACAAGAGAAAAACTCAATATTAAGTAAGTTACCAATGTAACAAACAATGTTAATTATAAGTTAACAATGTAATAAGAAAAATCAATGCGCAACGGCAGGCGGCGGCATAGATATACCACGGCGTAGATGTCACTTTTAGAAGTGGTCACAGAATAAAAAGGTCGTTACTATCTAGTGAGGAAGGTACCCTTTTACAAAACGTAATTTTTTTTAAATAAAATAAAAATTCATTCAAAAAGTCAGTCTGAGAATTGACCCAGCATAGATTAGGGAATTCGATAATGCAGGAGTAATGATGTCAGTGGACGACACGCTGAAGTGCTCCTTCCGGATCCTGAAGCCGGCTGACAAGCGCATGGCGTACGTGCAGACCAACACCAAGCGTTCCGTCACCAACAAAGACAAAGAAGATTGGAAGAAAGGATCAGTACCTCCGGCCCCCGTCCTCACCGCCGCCCAACTTCACATAACTCCTATCATTTGTATTAGCGTCTTGCAATATATCGTAAGGAATAAATACAGTTAGCTTCTTTTTTTTTTTTTTTTCACTTAAACATGTATGAAAACTTAGACCAAGCCGTATTTAATTTTGATAATCTAACTGGATCTCTTTATATGGTCTATAAATAATGTGTAATGATAGTGTCCAAAAAAAAAAATGTCATAGATTTAATATAGAAATAATGTAAGAGTAGGAAGTAAGATTTGTAAAGCGCCCTTGAGGTGATGTTTCACAAAAACGGCGCTATAAAAATCATCCGATTATTATTATTATTATAGATACCAGCATATACCCAGTGTAGAATGAGAGCTTTTAATTGAAACGTTAGATGGCGTCGCTATCGATGCTCGCCATTTTGATTTGCGTAATTGTTTATATTTTTAATTATTGTCATTTTATAATAAAGTAATCTCTGGCCATCGTAATAAAATAATTTTTATCTTTTTCCAGGTTTCGGAGGGCCCGGAATCAACAGCGAGGTTATCGCCGCTTTCCTCGCAATCGGAGTCTCCTACGTGGCCATCATCAACAAGAGGAAGCTGCTCGCGTAATTCAGCGGCGGGCTAATCTCTCACTCGCATCACCATCCGACAACCGTCGCTTCCATCGCTTCGCAAATAATTTCCGTCAAACGCAACGATGAAGATATTTTACTGTCACAATTAAATAATAATAATTTTTTTACATTATTACAATATTTGATATATTGAAATGGTATCATAAGACGAGGATGAATTTTGTCACCGCTTTTTAAAAAGGTTTATTTTAAAATCTTTGAGCAATCTATCATCATCCGTTTTTTAACCATATCCGGATGAAGGCATCCCCGAGATCAATGTCACAAATTAGTTTTATTATTTTTTTATACTGTTAAGTCACAAATTGTTATCTTGAATGAATTATGTACGTTCGTACTATTTAATAATAAAAAAAATTGTATGTACATATTTCATAAGACACGAGTCACAAATTAAAAAAATGTATTTATGTCTTCTTTTTAAGATGTTTCAATGAGTTATTATTATTTGTGAAGGGAAAGAAGCAATTGTTTAAATTATTTCTACATTAATAATATAGTTTGTTGATAAAACTAAGTTTTTTTTTAAAAAAAATAAACGAAATAAAAATAAAATGTTTTTTAATTTCTTCAAACGATTGGTGTTCACTTTGTGGCGTCATTATTAATTAATTAAAAAATATACTTTGTTTACATCACTTTACGAATATATTTTTGACGGCCTCCTAAAATTTTATTTAATTAATTTGTGCTGTTTCACAATTAATTCATTTAAAAATAATATGTAGTATATTTGCACACATTCCAGAGTGGAAGATACTCTCAGTATCGCCCTGGGGAAAGACCACCATTCTGAATTGAAACGTTGCTTGAAATGGCTTTTATCCATATTTGGTGACCAGATCTGAATAGCCTGGTATTTTCCACCTTCCTCTTTCCCTAATCCTTCCCCTCCCAAATACCTTCAGCCTCATAATATTCCCCAATTGAGGATGCCATAGTCTCACTGGGTCCAGACGGTTGGGAGCAGTTGGGACTCTTGTGCGGTAGTTATATAAAAAATAATAAAAATGTATTCAAAGTGCAGAGTGTAAGATACTCTCAGTATCGCCCTGGTGAAAGACCACCATTCTGAATTGAAACATTGCTTGAAATGGCTTTTAGCCGTGTTTGGTGACTAGATCTCAATAGCCAGGTATTTCCCCACCTTCCTCTTCCCCTTCCCAATTCCTTCATCCTCACAACATTTTCCAATTGGGGATGCCATAGTCTCGCTGGCTCCAGACGGTTGGGAGCAATTGGGATTCTTGTGTGGTATTCATATAAAAAATAATTTATATTTTTCATGTTTTTTTGTTTTTTGATGACAGCATCGCTGTCGAAACATGTAGATATTTATATTTAAGTGGTGTAAACAAAGTATATTTTTTAATTAATTAATTGAAATGTTTTATTTTCATTTGAAATTTGACATTTGAAGACGTAGTCAGGGGACAGCTGCGGAAGATACGGCACGATCAACTGAATCTGGTTGAATGTTGAAAAACGTCGTGACGGTTAGTTAAGTAGAGAAAAAAAAATTGTGTGAACACTGCTCAAGAGTCAACTGTCCAGAGAAAGTGGGACACGGCGTCCCCAATTGGTGTATGTTGTGGGGCCGAAGGGAGTGGGGAGGGGAAGAGAAAATACCTGGCTATTCACGTTCCGATCACCAAACTAGGCTAAAGCCATTTCAAGCAACGTTTGTATTCTGAATAGTGGTCTTTAACCAGGGCGATACTTAGAGTATCTACCACTCTCGAACATAAATATTTATAAAGCGATGGAAATTAAGCAAAGAGTTTGTGTCTAGACAGAGTTGTGTGGCAGTTTATCCTCTCTGCATACTCCTGCGGATAAACAGCGCGATGTTTAGTTAGCTTATATTATAATTTCTTTCAGGGCCATTTCATTCTTTTTAAGGAAAGGGTATGAGGCGTGGGTAGTGTGAGTAGTGGGTCAGTGTGTCCAGGAATGACAGACATATTAATCCATCCTTCACACAGCGTTGCAAGGCAGGGGGTCGAGAGAGTCCGACTGGAGAAGTCAAGGGGTCTCCATCAACCGGCTTCTCGTGATCTGGCGTGTCCACCGCCGAGACCTAGACAAACCTCACCCCATGAACCCGGGCACCCCTGCTAAGTCACCTGCCGTAGCGTACCACTTGTGGTGACCTATGGCAGAGGTGTTAGTTATCCAATGAATGGTTCCCGGGGCGGCGGTACCCGTACTCGCCTACCAAACAAGTATAATTTAAAAATTAAAATTTTTTACACATCAAATGATTTATTTTATAATTACATTCCATCATTATTTTTACTAAATGTACAATATTTTCTTATGTACTAAACACAATTAATTATAATATATATATATATATATTCCTTACAGGGAAGACTTAGGATCACCATATTATGTATTTGAAACATAAAACTTTACATTTAAATGTCAGTTTGCAAGAAGAGCGACGTAACTCAAAAAAGTTTTTTTTTTTAAATTTTACGTAAACCAAATATAATAATGTTATTATTAAGTTCTGCAAGTATTTTAATTACTTATTATTGTAACAGCTGTTTCGGTGTTCAAAGCCATTTTCAAGTTGTGGTTAGGCCACGTTGAGACGACTTATTTATATGATTCCATTGATCCTCGCTCAAATTCAATTTTATGGTGCTTAAAATGATTTATTACCGGTCAAACCAATTTACTGAGAAAACACACAAGACCTAAACAATAAACACATTTTAATAAGTCAATAGCATTCACATCATTATAAAACAATTAAGAAAACATTGCTATTTAATGCGGAGAAAACAGATTTAACTGAACGTATCCGTCAGAATAGAGAATCTATCATCACACTTATTTTGTAAAATTTTATTTACATTAAATTTTTAAAACAATCAAATGGGGTTCTACGAATTAAAACCAAAAACGAGTAGGAATGGTACAGAATTAACTCTGCCAGATAAGAGATTATTGCTTTTAATGTAAAAATTTCTCAGATTTTTCGAAAATTTTGTTTTTTGAGATACGTCGCTTTTCTTTTGCAAACCGACGATATGTTCATGAACAATTTAAGTATTCTTCATAATATAAACAATAATAAATGTCACAAATCTACGAGCAGATTCTTTAACACATATAAATGTATGATTTTATAGGACTAGCAAATTCCTAAATAGTGACCGGCACCAACCCTGTACAAATCTCAAGTAACAGTTGAATTTAGGAGCCACGTCTGGGCTGGAGCTCCCAAATACTTGATGAATCCACTTGATTCTGTGCAAAGGAGGGCGGCTCGTCTGATTGACAATCCATTGTTAAGGTTAGACGAAACATGGTACGTGTTCACAGACGGCGCTAATTCAAATATTTGAGAAAAAAACACTTTTAGCATGTAATGCTTTTAAATATTGAGATGAATACATATGGAATAATTTGTAATAAACTCATAAAGTACAATATATTATTGTGACATATTCACTTAACAAAATGACAACAAGCTGTATCATTACGAGGACATACTTCTATGTGGGAACCAGTTACCTCTGGTGTGCCACAGGGATCAATCTTGGGTCCACTGTTATTTATACTTTTTATCAATAGCGTAACTAAATGTTTTTTGCGCTGTCTGTTTCTCTTGTACGCTGGTGACATAAAAATATTCGCCATTGTTAGGAATGTAAATGATTGTCTGCTCATCCAAAGAGATTTAGTAAGGTTTGAAGCGTTTTGCGATGATCATAAATTGTATCTAAGTTACAACAAATGTAAACAAATAAGCTTCATTAAAAATCATAAAGCTATCACACACAATTATTATATTGGTAAATACTCACTCGAGCGCGTATACAGTATAAGAGACTTAGCCATACTTTTTTATTCAAAACTTCATTTCGATGTGGACATTGATACTATTGTAAATAAAGCTTACAGCATGCTAGGCTTTGTTAACAGAAACAGCCGTATATTTCGAAAGCCTAAAACCTACCTCCTCCTTTACTATACGCTGGTCCGTTCTCAATTTGAATACTGCGCCCCCGTTTGGACTCCACTCTACGGTATCTACAAAGACAAAATTGAAAGTATTCAAAGAAAATTTCTGCATTGTCTTAATTACAGAATGACCGCACCTAAACGGGGATACGTACATATGCTCTCAATCTATAATGTCTCCACTTTCACTAACCGGCGAACATACCTTGGCCTCATGACACTGTATAAAGTGTGCAATAACATTATCAACTGTCCTACCTTACTCCAACTAATAAACTTCAAAATACCATCCAGAATAACTAGGTCTAACCGCTTATTCCACATTAGCCGGACGCACACAAATGCTGGTGTCAGAGATCCAATCAGAAGAATGTGCGAGTTATTTAATCAAAATCAAACTTTGATGGATTTCGACATATTCTTTGATACATGCAGTACTTTTTAGATAAAATTGAAAGCTGTTTTCATATAAAAATAAAATAAACAAACAAACAAACTTCAACTTTTACTTCTACTTTTTTATTGTTTCTTTGTATAACACTATTTTTTATTTAATCATTATTTTTTTCCCTTTAAATTATTGTAAAAATAAATTGTTAGTTTATTTACCCTCTGTTACTTTATTTAGACATTGCGCATTTTTTTAAAATTCTTTCCGTGTAACACTATCTTAACTAACTAACTAACTAACCATCACGCCGTTTCCCCGCAGGGGTAGGCAGAGAGGACGGACCGCCAAACAACTCGATCTTTGCATACACTTCTTGCTTCATTTACATTCATAAATCGTTTCATAGATTCTATTTGTTATTACGATTTCTGACATGGCCCGACTCAAGTATTTGATTCACTTGATCGTGCCATGTCTTCCTCGGTCGTCCCCGGCTTCTTCTTTCATTCACATTCGCGTCATATTCTCCTTACACTCCTTTCTTCGTTCATTTTCTCTACATGCCCAAACCATCTAAGCGTCCCTTTCTTAATCTTGCTCACTACGCTTACATCAGCCTTGCATTTTTTACGAATCTCAACATTTTTCACTCGATCATACATGGTTTTACCACACATTCGTCTCAGAGATCTCATTTCTACAGCATTCAGTCTACTTTCATCCTTCCTCTGCCAGTTCCATGCCTCACTGCCATACATCAAGGTTGGTATCAGCACTCCATTGTGGACTGCTAGCTTCGCTTCCATGGACAACTTTTTGTTTGCGCCAACCGCGTTCAGTCCTCCGTTAATAGAGTTTCCTGCTTTCACCCTTCTTTCAATATCACTATCAGTCTTTTCATCTCTCGTAAACATACTTCCCAAATACACAAAGTCATCACTATCTTAATTTGTCTAAATATTATTTAAAGGTTTATTTATCTTTTACAGGCAATCGCATTTCTGTACGAGGGAAGCGTTTCATGTGTCGGGACAAACGGTGATTTTACGGGGTGGATTGACATCACAAAAGGTGTTAAGCAAGGCTGCGTAATGTCACCGTGGTTATTCAATCCATACATGGATAATTGTATGAAAGAATTGAAAGAGGGCTTGGGCGCGAAAATGAGTAGTCTGCAAGTATGTTGCCTGTTGTATGCTGATGATGCGGTGCTGATTGCTAACAGTATGGAAGATCTACAGTCCCTCGTATCTAGGATGAGCGAAGTATGTATGAAGAATGAGCTAATGATGAATGTAAGTAAGTCTGAAGTCATGGTGTTTGAAAGAGAGTACGAAAACAGTGTGCAATATAGTTGTGAATGATGAATACTTGGAGCAGGTCGATGAGTTTGTGTATTTGGGAAGTATGTGTACGAGAGATGAAAAGACTGATAGGGATATTGAAAGAAAGGTGAATGCAGGAAACTCAATATCAATGGAGGACTGAACGCGGTTGGCGCAAACAAAAAGTTGTCCAAGGAAGCGAAGCTAGCAGTCCACAATGGAGTGCTGATACTGACCCTGATGTATGGCAGTGAGGGATGGAACTGGCAGAGGACGGATAAAAGTAGACTGAAAGTAGTGTGGTAAAACCATGTATGATCGTTTGAAAAATGTTGAGATTCATAAAGAATGCAAGGCTGATGTAAGCGTAGTGAGCAATAATAAGAAAGGGACGCTTAGATGGTTTGGGCATGTAGAGCGAATGAACGAAGAGAGGAGTGTAAGGAGAATATATGTGAATGGAAGAAGAAGCCAGGGTGGCCCGAGGAAGACATGGCACGATGAAGTGAATCAAATACTTGAGTCGGGCCATGTCAGAAGTCGGAATAACAGAAGAGAATGTATGAGGCGTTGTATGAATGTGAATGAAGCAAGAAGTGTATGTCAAGATCGAGTTGTTTGGCAGTCCGTCCTCTCTGTCTACCCCTGCGGAGAAACGGCGTGATGGTTAGTTAGTTAGTTAGTTATGTGTATCATATTAATCAATGAGAAATAGCTAGTATGCAGGCGAGTTGGCGAGAGGCTGACTGTATCTGTATTTTCTTCTTAAATAAAAAAAAAATCTTTGTAGAAATTTAGCTTTAAACTTACAATAACAATTTATTCCATATGTACACCCTTCAACAAACAATTCATCTCAATATTTAAAATCATTATGTTCTAAAAGTGTTTTTTTTTTAAATTAGCGCCATCTGTGAATGCGTATCACATTCCGTTTACCCTTAACAGACCGATTGCCATCTATGAAGCTCAGATGCAATGTAAGTTTACTGAGTGCGTTATACAGATATTTCAATGTAGCCTGCTCGAAGGAGTTAACAGTATTGATCAGAATCATGAATCTGTGAATATTTTGAAACATTGATTCAAGAAGGTAAAAACACAATACAGCTATGAAAATCTAATGATAAAAATATAACTGATATTATGAAGTTTTTTTTGTCATTTATTGATATCAAAGCACTGCCATTTTAAAATAAATATACTTATTGAAATTATTTCACAATCACTATGTTGTATATGTATAACCTACAAATGCTTAAACCGAGACATTTTGTAATTATTTATCTTAATTCAATTATAATACATGTATTATGTTATTTCAGTTCTTTTTATCTAAGTTTTGTGATAGGTGTTAGGTTATTAGGTTAGGTCAGCGCTTTTGGAATTTTGAAAATGATTTATTTGCTATTTACAATTGAATGTGTCATTTTTAATATTTGCTAATGAGGTCATCCCGTACAACGGAATATCGTGTTATTTACAAAAGTGTCGTGCTGAGAACAGAATCTAAATTTTTTGGAAAATCCTGAATAGTACTGGCCAATAAGCGTGTGATGTCACGGTTCATAAAATGACTGGCGTGGCAGTATCCGACTACCATTTGAGTTATTGTGAATTGTACACTGAATTTTACTGTCATTGTTAATTCTATATAATACATTTTCATCAAAGAATAAGAAAATAAAATAGAATAGAACTTAATTGATGCTAAATGTTTCCCGGAGAAATTTGAATTGTAACCTTTTTTAAATCAAACGTCATCACGGTGTCACATTCAATTTTGGTTTTGGATTCTTTTTCAAATTTCAGTCCTCAGTTCTTCTCGTTCTGCTCCAGTCCTCTTGCACGCAGTCCATCCACCTCTTCCTCAGTCCAACTCTGGGTACTTCTCCGCTTCCACTGGGAAAGACAGCAAGAGATCAGCGGTACTAGAGGCATTTCCTGGCGATAGTCGGGCTACTCCAAGGGTTGGAACACTATTGAGTATCCATTTGCATCAGCTTGGTCAAGGCTCTTTCAGCAGATTACCTCGAATATCCTTAACATGGGGGGGGGCGGACGTGTTCGCCTCTCCCGCAATGTTTTGACTCATATTTATGTAACATATTTATTGATTGCATAGAGTATGTCTAATTTGTAAGTGAGTCGGGTTATAAATGTTATTTCGCTGTCCGCAAACGATCCCTTTGTGAATGTATACTGCACGGTCTGTGGGAAACATGTTCTCATCGATCACTTAGATTATGAATGACTTGAATAAAACGTCAGAGCGGTACGGCAGTGCGAGAGGGAGGGTGCTTGTCGGACATGCGCGAGCGCGGTAGCCATCTTAAGTAGCCTGCGAAAACCAGGTTTATACAGTTAGCCAGCAACCGTCCGCTTGACAAGACGCTCCACTCCCTCGACTGCTCCGCCCGCTACGACTTCTGCTCTACTCGCCCACTTTCTTTCTGACCACCGCTTACCCTGGACTTCCATCGGACTACTGCCTCTCACTGAACCCGGATCAAGCATCGTCATACGGACACGGCCCCGAGCTCTATTTATAATTCTGCATAAATTGGGTTCTTGTGTAGAATTACATTGCTAAGTACAAAAGTCGTTGATGAGCTCTTGTTGTCAGTGTCTTTTCCCCCTTCGCAAGGGATCGACACATGTTGTGCTTTCTCTCCTCCCAGCCCTCTTCGCAGATCGGGATCAGCTGCTCACTGCAGTTCGCCTGTGTGCCATTACATCTGGTACAATAGGATTTCTCTGATAGTTCATGTTATATAATCGTTGTTGGTATACTGTTTCTTGATTGGCATTTCAACTGTCTAGGAATCAAGAGGGAGATATCTGGAAAGTGCCTGGAATGTCTTGATGGTGTCTTTAAGACTCCTTAAGTCACTATTGCCAGAGTTGCTCCACCATTGTCTGGTTCTGGAAAGGAGACGTCTTGAGTTACTTTGAAAGTTTACTGCTGAAGGCATTCAGCTAGTTGACCATCTGCCTTCTGGAAGGAAGCATCTTGAAGATCTGTTGGAAGAAGTGTCCAAGACGCTTTGTTCTCCTTTTTTCCGTTATATTCTGTTCGACTCTTTTAAAAGATATCTCTGACAGCTTAAGATTCGTCAGGCTGAATATTCCTGCTGGCTGCTAGAGTCAGTGCAGAAGATGTTCCACTCTAGTCTAGCTCTGAAAAGGAGTAATCTTGAAGATCTTTGAAAGCTGAGAGGTGTCCGTAATATCTTTGATGGAAGACTCCTCAAGTATATTGTTACTGCTAAGGTGTTCATTTGGTCAGTCATTTTCCTCCTGGAAAGGAGATATCTTGATGACCTTTTGGAGGTTTCTTGTGCATTTGAGAGCTCTTGCTCTGAGTTCCTCTGCTCTTGGTTTAATGGTATCTGGAATAGTAATTCTTTCTTTACTTCTATTTCACTTTCATATTGAACTGGTTAAAACTTTATTGAAGGTTCCTGGAATGGCTTTTATGGATTCTCTAAGACTCCTCAGGCATACTATTACTGCTGGAAGCATCCATCTGGTCGGCCATCTGCCTCCTAGCCAGCGCCAGGCGTTGCTGCGTCAGCTCCAGGTGTTGCTTGCGCCACTTGATCCTGCGGTTCTGGAACCACACCTTCACCTGGAATTGTAAGCATTTGAATTAGAAAAAATGAATACTTATGTTCAAACAAGTAAAATTTCGATTAATACAAAAAAAAAAAAAGTAGGTACCCAAGTAATACGTATATAGTATACAATAGCTCAACAAGAAAAAAAATACTGCAGGTACAGTGCCAAAACGTTAGAAACCAAAAAAGTGCTTAAATAGTTTCTGCTTCAATGTGCTGCTTTCTTGATCACACTCCTTTAAAATACTCAAAGATTCCTACGAGACGGTTTCCGCAAGGCTCGCAATAAGGGCCACTGCTATTTGTTACCAATCAAATCTCTAACGTTAAATTAAGGTCGCGATTAGTAAATTGTCCTCCTACTAAATCCATTCTATTTCTTTACATATCAATAGATCTAACCAGTAATTAAATTAAACTAATCTAAACTTAAATATTATATTGCTCCCAATATATTAACTTATTAAACAAATTTTTTTTAAACTAAAAATATAAGTACATGTACATTATGATTTTATTCTTATCTCATTTTGTGTTGTTTTTAAAATGTTTCTATTTGTATTTATGTCATCTTAATTTTTTAAAATTTCTTTTAACATGTAGGTATACAACAATATTATAATATACAACAAACTTCGACTACCATAATACGGACATGGGCTTAGTTTGATAGTTAAAAAATGTTAACTCTGTTCCAAAACTTATAAATGAATAAACTAATACTAAAAGAAAGCAGTCCTCTGGTCAGAACAAATATATTTAATATCGTAATTATGTTAAGCTAGCAGTCCAAAATGGAGTGCTGATACCAATCCTGATGGATGGCAGTGAGGCATGGAACTGGCAGAGGGAGAATAAAAGTAGACTGGATGCTGTAGAAATGAGATCTCTGAGATGAATGTGCGCAAAACCATGTATGATCGTGTGAAAAATGTTGAGATTCCTAAAGAATGTAAGCGCAGTGAGCAAGATTAAGAAAGGGACGCTTAGATGGTTTGGGCATGTGGAGCGAATTTTCATTCGCTCTGGTCACCAAACACGGCTAAAAGCCATTTCAAGCAACGTTTCAATACCGAATGGTGGTCTTTCACCAGGGCGATAATGAAAGTATCTTCCACTCTGGAACGTGCGCAAATATACTATATATTATTTTTAAATGAATTAATTGTGAAACAACACAAATGAATTAAATAAAAACTACTTGCGCAGGCCGGGATTTGAATGAGCGACCTTCGGATTCGTAGTCGAGAGCCTTACCCCTCGACCATGGAGGCCGAATTTTCATTCGCTCCACATGCCCAAACCGAAGAAAGTAGTGTAAGGAGAATACATGACGCGGATGTGAATGGCAGAAGAAGCCGGGGACGCCCAAGGAAGACATGGCACGATCGAGTGAATCAAATACTTGAGTCGGACCATGTCAGAAGTCAGGAGTAATAGAAGAGAATCTATGAATGTGAATGAAGTAAGAAGTGTATGCCAAGATCGAGTTGTTTGGCGGTCCGTCTTCTCTGCCTGCCCCTGCGGTTAAACTCTGTGATGATTAGTTAGTTAGTAAGTAGTATAATGTGTTTACAGATGACGTGTTGATCGGAAAATAAAGATGAAGAAGTACACGTAGGAGACTTGCCTACGATTGGCGGGAGTTTAGATATGGTTCAAGAACTGAATAAAAGGATAAAGAAGACGTAATATTATATAACCTGGGCCTCCGTGAGCTGAAGAGCGTGAGCTAGGTATAGTCTTTCTGGTCCAACCATGTATTGTTGCCTTTCGAATTCCGCTTCCAACCGTTCCAGTTGTTCGGGCGTGAAGATCGTTCTCACCTGCAAAATGAACACGGAATTACTATAAATAGGTACACATTTACCTAATTAAAACTAACTGCTTCCGTGTTATGGAAAACTGTACCTAAGTACTGCTGAAAATATAAGATTGCGGACAAAGGTATTCACTAGGAAGAAAAATTATCTCCTGCCATAGTCACAAACGATTATATGTATATACTTGTTGATTTATTTATTGGGAATGTGTGTTGAGCGTTGTGTGGATTCTCTCTAAGCTATTTAATTGGCAAACCGGCGTACCACAGGGCTCACCACTGGGACCACCACTATTATTTAATTTTATAAAATGAGGGTATGGTGGTGCACTCACCCGCTTTGACTTGGAGGTATGGTGCAGGCTGGCGGAACCGGTTTGCAGGGCGGGGGGTGAGTGAGGCGCTGCGCGGGGCCTACCCCGGCCTCCGCCCTGTCCCCCGGGAAATTGGCCTGTGGTTCCTGATGAGGGGATTTCTGAAACAAAAGGTTAATTTTCACTATGACACATAGTTATTTTTTTTTATCATTCAACTTGTCGCACGCGTGTCATTTCTTGGGGATCCTATGATGAGGTTTTATGTAAGGAGGAAATTGTTGTATATTTAAGTCTTGAAAATAAAACACCCATTACAACAACACTTCGTTATATATTATAAATAACAGGATGCACGGAATCTCAGGATAATGGATTTGGAGAGCCATGAAGCTTTAAAAAAATAAATTATATGAATACCACACAAGAGTCCCAACTGCTCCCAACCGTCTGGAGCCAGTGTGATTATGGCATCCCCAATTGGGGAATGTTGTGAGGCTGAAGATATTGGGAAGGGGAAGAGGAAGGTGGGGAAATACCTTGCTATTTAGGTCTGGTGACCAAACACGGCTAAAAGCCATTTCAAGCAACGTTTAAATACCGAATGGTGGTCTTTCACCAGGGCGATACTGAGAGTATCTTCCAATCTGGAACGTGCGCAAATATACTATATGTTATGTTTAAATGAATTAATTGTTAAACAGCACAAATTAATTATATAAAATTTCCTTGCGTACGCCGGGATTTGAACCCGCGACCTTCGGATTCGTAGTGAGAGCCTTTATCCTTGACCATCGAGGCCGTCAAATCCTAATCTCCCCTCTGTACAATGGTAACAATCTGTTTGTCTGACCTTGAGAGGTTCTCAGATATCACTCCTGTACTGTCTTGGCGATGGTGCCATAATCGAAACTAAGATATTACACTTTCCCCCAACAAAATCACATACAATCGGTAATTTTTAATTTTTTTTTATATGAATACCGCACAAGAGTCCCAACTGCTCCCAACCGTCTGGAGCCAGTGAGACTATGGCATTCCCAATTGGGGAATGTTGTGAAGCTGAAGGTATTGTGAAGGGGAAGAAGAAGGGGAAGAGGAAGGTGGGGAAATACCTGGCTATTCAGATCAGGTCACCAAACACGACTAAAAGCCATTTCAAGCAACGTTTCAATACCGAATGGTGGTCTTTCACCAGGGCGATAATGAAAGTATCTTCCACTCTGGAACGTGCGCAAATATAATATATATAATTTTTAAACGAATTAATTGTGAAACAACACAAATTAATTAAATAAAAACAACTTGCGCACGCCGGGATTTGACCCGCGACCTTCGGATTCGTAGTCGAGAGCCTTACCCCTCGACCATGGAGGCCGTCATTTTAGGCTATAATCTAATTCGCTAGTTAGGTCACAAATAATTGAATAAAATAAACTAAATATCTTAAAATTACAAATCAGGTTTACTGAATTTAAACGTTGTAGACTATATAATAAAATTGTCCATTCTCTCTTCGTTCACTCTGGAACTGTCGATCTCGGCTAGTTCTCCGGTCTGTTCTCTCCATGGATCCAAAGAATTCCTGATTTATGCAGCCAGGAAGCTAAACTCCGTCCAATACAATGGTAATAATCTGTCCGCCTGACGTTGAGAGGTTCTTAGGTATCATAGATGTGTATAGATCGAGTAAACGTTCCTAGCAAAATCATTATAAAAAGTTGTTCCCGCGCGTGAAATACGAAAGGTGAAGCGGCTGTCGATGTAGCTCGAATCCTTCCAATAGCGAACGAACGGAACGCTCCGCCGCGGCATCGAGCATTTATTACCGGCGGCGTGTACCGACTTGAGATGCTCTTTAAGTTTTTTTTTAGCAACAAAAAGGCTAATTTACAGTATATTGACCATGGTAAAACGGATGAAAAGTAACATTATAGCTTTTTATATTTTTCCAGAACGACTTGTGCAGTCATGTGAGTAATTTGCAGTTATCTTTGCAGATCCATACCCGGCGAGCGCTTGTAATACGCTTTGTATACCTCAATGGGTATCGCTCCTGTACTGTCTTGCCGACAGTGTCATCTATGTGAAACAATCGAAACTAAGATATTACACTCTCCCCCAACAAAATCACAAGTAATGGGTTCTAATCTGATTCACTAGTTAAATTCTTAAGGTATGATCACAATTCGTTCATTCTGGAACTGTTGGTCTCG